>JAIZPF010000022.1:162545-180453 GCA_020509355.1 Blechomonas ayalai | reverse complement strand
ATATATATATATATATATATATATATATAATAGCTCACGATAGATGATAGGAGACAGCTTGCTTGAATGACGTTACAGGCTGTAGTGGTGGTTGGGGGGAGGAGGCCACTCCGCGAATCTCGATTTGCCTAGTCTCCAGTGGATGCCCAGTGCCTTTTCATGCAAGTTCGTATTTGGAACATGCCGTCTTTCATCTTTTAAAAAGACGACATCACCGGCTTTTTTTTTCGCCGTTTGTTTGGGTGTACGTAGGGTCGTGAGGACACCCGTAGGCAGGCATTACACATAGGTGCGCATACGCTGATTCATAGCACGCGTTTGGGTCAACCCGTATGGCAACCACTAGGCAAGATGCACGTATGGCGTTCGAGTGCGAGCAGCTTGATCCCCACTCTTCTCTGATGCGCCACTTTGTGCTGTTCTACTACTACGATGATAGTTCTATTGAGATGATGGAGCGGGGTAAGAACACCGTTTTCCTGAAGCGTTCCGCGACAGATATTCCTCGGGCCGCCTTTTATAGAGGCGCCACGATTACGATTTATGGAAGACCCGCCAAGTTGACGGGATACGCGGATGAAGTGACGCGGCAGCTTCTGGAGGAAAGTAGTGAGAGCACGACGATTATTGTGGGGGAGCAAGGCTTTCCTTCTTTGGGCCGCTACGTGGCAATGCTGCTGGAGGAGTGTGAGTTTACCATTGTAGACATCCAGATGGTGTGGATACAGCAGGAGACGGTGAACACCTATAATCTTCCACAGGAACTGATGGGGGCACGTGCTGTGGTGATGCCATGTGCGCGCGTGGATGCCATCGAGAAAGGCTTTGACTTTATCCGTCGCGCGGTGGGGGCGTGGACGGCGCAAGATGCCGAGCAGGCGCGCTTGTGGGGAAGCCTGTCTACTGCGGCGAGTAGTAAACCACTTGCAGTGTATGGCGAGGCCAATAGCTCCGTGGTGATTATCAAGCCTCACGTCCTGTTTACCCGGGGATCTGGTAGTATCATTCAGCAGCTACTGGACGCTGACTTGGAGCTCACCGCGCTATCTCAAATGACAATCGTATCTGCCATGGCGAACCACTTCTTGAAGCCCTACCGCGGTGTTCTCCCCAACTTGGATGAGTATGCACTGCACATGACTGGAAGTGTGTGGGTATTGCAGCTCATCTCCTTGGATGATGCCACGGATGTGGTGGCAAAGGTACGAGAGGTGTGTGGTCCCTTTGACCCCACCATCGCGAAGAAAATTCGTCCAAGGTCGATTCGCGCGCGATTCGGCGAGGATTGCTCTCGCAATGCAGTGCACTGTTGTGACCTTGCTGGGGAGGGGCCTATCTACGCCAACTTGTTTTTCCCAAAGAAGTGAAGAAGGCCACCGTCGTGGGCGAGTGGGTGTCTGCTGTTCACAGGATGGGTGGGCTGCTCCCGGCTTGGCATCTTGATGCGACGATGTATAGTATGGGGCAGTGTGATGCTGCATGTCGCATTGCCATTGGTGGTGTGGTATCGTGGAGTGTGTGTGTATGTGTGTGCGTGTGAAGATGTAGCTTGAGCTCTTTGGTAGCAGGAAAGCATCTGCTGACGCGAGCGAGGGGGGGGGGGATACGCTCCTGCTACTCGACGTGCGAGGTCTCTCTCGGCTCCGGACAGGGGGGTTGACCCGGCCCGGCTCGCTTGACGTAGAAATGGGGAGTCTATCACGATTCACGTAGCCCACGCGGTAGCCTTAGGAGGGAGCCACCTAGTGGCAGCCTACCTACCTCGTTGTCTTACCAGTTGTGGATCTTCCCAGCTCTCGTTGGATGCCCAACTCTTATGGGGAAGCACGCAGCTTTGTGTACGCGCTGTACCCCAGCTGTGGAGCTGAGCACTCTCCGCCTACCTTCTAGGACTGACGGGGCACAGCGGGCGCTTTAATTCGGTGTCCTCTTTTTCTTCTTCTTCGTTTGGCGTGGGTATTTCTGTTGTTGCCGCTTTGTGTATGGCATCCCCGTGTTCAACAGGCCATGCATTCGTGGCAACGCTCATATTCTGTCCCCAAAGTGTCTACTGACTTGTCGTCGTTAGAATTCAGTGTGACCATCGACCTGGAGAACCTCGAGGAATTTCAGGATCGCTGGATCAAGCGGCATGAGTATGCTCGCCACTGTCCACCGCCCCCCCGTCTCAACTCCCCCCGCTCGATACGAGCCTGTGAGATGTGTGGAATAGAGCCGCATGCAGGGACTGACAAACTTTCACTGCGCCAGCATCTCACCTTGGTGATGGGCAGCAGTGATCTGGAGGCCTCCGTCAATCTTGACAGCCCGGAATCGAAGCGGGAGATGAAGGCGGCCCTCGGTGCCTTTCAACAGGCATGTGTCGGTCTTGGAACCAGCAAAGAAAAGATGATCGCTTATCGTAACTACTGTACCCAAGAAGAACGTCGTGTCTCACACCTCGCTGCAGCGCGGGCCGCCCGTCGTCGACTTATTGCTGGGGAGCCGTGTGAAAGACGCAGGCACGCCGACGGAGGTGGCAACGCTGAATGCAGCACAGCCCGCAAGCACAGCGCCCCTGGCCAGTCGCAGCGCCACCCCCCACCGCCCCCGGTGCCATGCCATGAAGAACAACAGCGAGCAGGCCATTCGGAAAAGTATGGCCGTAGTGGTGCGTTGCACCCAGACGCACTGGGCGGCACTCAGCACACAGATTCTGGGAACTCGCCGTCATCGGGCATCGGTGTTATCCCTGTCTCAAAGAGTACCGAGAGACATCAGAAAGCGAGTGGAGCCAATCTTGGATCGTCCTCCAGTTTAGCTTCCTCACTGCACCCGTCACGCACGAAGGATGACAATACGATTACCGCACGCCCACCGCCCGCATCAGCGAATTGCGTCAGTTACAGTTCGCTTCACTTCAAGTTCCCTTTTTCGGCCACACCGCTCTCCGACGGAAAGCAAGCCTACACGCCTCGAGATGCAGAGAACTTAAACAAGTTGCGCTTTGGCAATCGCCATGTTTTGCCCTCCACCAGCAACCCCTGCGGTGCCCCGCTTCCCGCCCTTTCTTCTCCTTCAAGACGGAGTGATCGCAGTAGACGGGAGGAGCTCGTCGATTCGCGCCTGTTCGATGATAGCATAGGTACAGAGCGGACGGCGATTGTCAAGACCGAATCGAATCCGTCCTCCATTAACAGTACCTGGGCTGATATCCTGTTAAGTGGTGTAATAAGGGTGGAGGATGGGAACAAGGCCATCCAACTGACTAACCCTAGCGCGGATCAACTGGATGGCCCACAGGATATGGCAACCAAGAGGAAAAGTATTGTGGACCATCCAGTTGGGTCGCGCCACTCGCTGCCTCGCCCTCATGCAAAGACGCACACCAGTCCAACGCCTCTCCCGGAGCCACTGAGCAACCATACATCACTTAGTAATACGCCGACAAAACAGAGCCGCAAGGAGACCGTGAGCCAGTCATCAGGCCTGCCGGCTAAGGCCACATCAGCACCCAGTCTAGCCAGCTTATCGCCGACCAAGATATCTAAACTGGTGATTGCTGAGAAACCATCGGAGCGGCGATCCCCGCTCCAGCAAACGGCTGCTGCGCCGGTCGCCCTCACAGCCATTCCTACGATTGCCATATCTGCTGCAGAGCAGGGAGAGCTGTACTATTATTACTGTGCCAACGCGACGGCCTCGGGCCGGTTGGTGGCCGCTGATGTGAATGAGGGCGAGTCGACGCCCCACTGAAAGCAGGCACATCGTCTTGTATAGCGGCGTAGTCCAGGTGGTGCTGGACGGTGATGCCCCTTCTGTGTAGGGAGTTGCTAGAGTCTGGAGCGAGCTACTTCCGGTTGCTGTTAGGGATGGCGGCTATGGAGCAACTGTTGGCTATTGGTGATCCGTTTTTGGTGCACAAACATCACTTCAAGATGAGTGCGTGCCTCGCCCCCTTCCCCCGCTGCTTGCTATAGAAGAACGCCGTTGAACGCCATCGCGAACTGTCTGTGTTAGCATGGTCTGGCTCTCACGAGGGCCCATGAAAGAGAGCCACTACGAGCACTTTCTAGCTTATCAGCAACGCCTGACTGCAGGGTTGTGGGCGTAGGTGCATGTAACATTCTCCCTGTCCCGGTGGTGCGAATAAATGAGTACACTGGCACATTCCCTTGCGTTTCGACTTGCATTTGCTAGTAGGAGTGGACGTTTCTTGATAAGGACGCACTATGAGTTATCATGAGCCCATCGGTGATAAGGAATTCTTACAGCGCAAACCGCCTTCAAGCACCAAATATGGCGATGTACAAGCGGTGGTGAACTCGGGCATGACTAGTGAGCTTGCGCAGTATATGCGGCAGAAGGACGTCAAGCTCAAAGCTCAGCCAGGCGAAAATTTTAAGCGTGTGAGTACACGCACCATTGCTAGTCATATAGCGGCTAGCACACCAGTAGAGGTGATGGAAGATGGCGGCTATGCGCACCCAATGGACGAATATCGTGGTGGGAAAGCGAAAGAGCAGAAGATGGAGTACTTATTACTGGACATCCGCAGCGCCGAGGATTACGAACGATGCCATGTCTTGGGTGCGCTGCACTACCCGAGAATCAAGCTGAACCACTCCACGAATCCTTTTCTCCCCGAGATGTACGCCGTAAAGAACAAGGAGGATAAGAAGATTGTACTTTACGACCTTGAGGAAGAGGCCGTTGTGGCAGTGGCGAACATGGTATTTCAAAAAGGGATAGATAACATAGCCATTATGGCTGGTGGCCTGCGCGAATTTGTGCAGGATTTTGGCTCGCTGATAACGGGAGAGAGCCCGGTACCAATTGTTCCTCGCGATAAGCGTCTCGAGCGACGTGCGGATGAAGTCACCGTGGCACGTAGTGAGGCACGCAGCGTTGTCTCGCGAAAACCAAAAAGTCTCTCGAACAGCCTTTCCAAACCACGATACATGACAAAGAACTGAGTCTCATAGGCACCGGCATGCAGTTCTGCATCGGGCATCCATATGTGTGCACGCACACGTCTATATGTATTCCCCTGGTGATGTCGGCACCACCTCACCGTGGTGCCAGGGTCCAGTACTCCGTCGCGAGGGAAGCCAAGTGTCAGCACTACACCCGGTCCCAACGGACTGCGGCTGACGGCTACCAGAGGAAGAGCAAAGAGCCTATTCACCGGCACTCTGGGGTGAACGTGGACCACAAAGACAGCTCTCCTGCACGTGCAGGCGTGCTACACCCCCGTTACCCAGCGACTTGTGTTACCGGAGCAACAATTGAGGCGACAAGGTGTAGCCCGTGTAGATTAAGCGGACCCGGAAGGAAAAAGGTCAAAGATATCTGCACCTTTCCGCGCCACTGCCTCATACGGCGATTGTTTTGTTTAGAGGGTGAACTAGAAGTGTGCTGAATGCATTGGAGATGCAGGCATCGTGGTGGTGCTTCATTTCTTTTTTTAATTCGATGTGGAGTAGGGTAAGACCGTCCCTTGATTGTAGGTAGTTCCACCTGTATGTCGAACGCTCATTGTTCACCCCTCTGTACCTTCTTCCTTGTCTTTCCCCTTTGTTTGTGCGTTTCTGCTGACCATGATGTCGGACATCTCGTTGCTTATGTTTTCAAATAGGAAGAAGGTGGGAGCTGAATTGTAGCCTTCCATTACACAGTGCAGTTGTGGCAAAGGCGCCGTAGTTTTCCACTCTCGCGCGCTTGATAGGGTTGCTCTTTTGTTTTATTTCTGTTACCCGTGTATATCTTGGACAATTTGTCAAGGAACCGAAATCAGAAGTGGCAGCAGATCCGTTTCGTATCTGTTGACAAGATACCCCATATCTTCAACTAACTGGGAAGCCAAGCACCACATTGGCACAAAAGCCTACACCACTTATAAAGTGTGTGTGGTAGTAGCTTTTTGTCGCCTGGCATTAATCTCTCAGTAGCGTTTTCTCCCTCTCTTGTACATTGTCACCCCACTCGCCTCCCGCTCTTCCTTTCCGCGCAGAAGGGAAGGCGCCGAACTGTGTGTAAGTATTATAGTAGCGGGACAGAAGGGAGGGTGAGAGATTGTTTGCTTTGTTGGCCTGCGTGGGGAGGGGCAGATTGTGCGATTCTTTTGCCTTTGCACGGGTGCTCGGTTGCTTTGTATTCGTGTCGAGCATCGTTTCGTTGTACAGAGAGTGCCGTCGTACTTCAATTTAGGTGGCTGTACTAACGCAAGAACAGAGTCAACGGCCAATCACCTGAATTTACCCCACACGCCCTGTGGTGTATTCTTCGTCACCTACATCTTTCGTGTGCATGCCGGTCGACACGGTTCACACTGCCGGCTTTCCCTTCCATAGTACTTCATCCGCCCCGGGCAAAGTGAACGCAGTCTTGACTACTTCCACCAATCACATCAGTGACACGTCGGAGAGGCCGCGACGACATTGTCTCCGTGAGGCCTCTTCCACTTCCGCTTACTTAAATATTCAGTATCCTCAACCACTCCCCGTGGTGCCCCAGAGGGGCGTACAACAGGCGGAGCAGTCCTCTGATCAACCCGCTAAGCCGGCGGATTTCCCGCGCGTACTTAGTGACATGCACGAGACGGCGCCGGGCGGTAATCTTCTTCCCGCCCGCCGCTATTCAGGACACCTGGCGTGTAGTAGTGGCCTGTATCTCGACAGTCGGGAACCAAAAGTTGCAGATGAGGACAATATGCCACAGCCCCTCTCTGCGTTGGCACACCATAGTTGCTCTAGAAAGGATAGTAGGGCACTCGCCAAGTCTAATTACGCACGGGAAACTCTAGGCAAGGTGAAAGGTAGTGTAACGCCCCGCCTCCGATCCTCGCTCGGGGTGGAGGGCGAGCAAGAGGATGGCGCCCAACCGCAGGCTAGACGGGGCGGAAAGGCCCGCGTACCTCCTCAAGTAGAGCACAAGACGAAGCCCGCCCAGACAGCGGTTAAGATAGGTATGCAACTCAAGCGCTGGGTGGTAATAAATCGCATTGGTGCTGGGTCATTTGGTGAAACCTTCACTGCAGTAGAGGTGCCGCCCCAACTGTTACCCATGGCGGATACAAACCGAGAGGGCACGTGTCCTATTCACGATGTTGATGCCGTTCTTAGCAGTCTCCCGCCTTCCGAGCGTAATGAGGTTTGTATTAAGGTAGAACAGGAGAATAAAAACGTACTTCACTTGGAGGCCTTAGCGCTCAAGAAGGTCCAGTCGTGTGCGCAAGTGGTACGATATCTCGGAAGCGGGTACACGGCCGGGATTCACTTTTTAGTCATGGAGAAACTTGGCCCCAACTTGGCTGAGCTGCGCCGGCGAACCCCTTACGGTGTTTTCAATCTGTATACTACCCTGCGCACCGGCGTTTCTTGTTTGCAGGCCATTCGTAGCGTGCACGAGATCGGCCTCGTCCATCGTGATATCAAGCCGTCAAACTTTGTAGTGGGACTTCCGGGTACGACCAGGTTCCGTACATGCTATCTGATAGACTTTGGATTAGCGCGGCGGTACTGCCGCTCAAGCGGTAAGATTCGCCCGCCCCGGGAGAACGCTGGCTTCCGTGGTACCAGCAGGTACGCTTCTGTTGCTGCGCACCAACACCGGGAACTCGGCCGTGTAGACGATTTGTGGAGCCTGCTGTTTATGTTGGTGGAGTTCGCCACTGGATCCCTTCCGTGGCGAAAGTTCAAAGACAAGGATGAGATTGGACGTTGTAAGGAGGGGTATATTGGCTACCGCCTGCTGCGTAACTTGCCGCGCGAGTTCGAACCCTTTATGTTACACCTGCAGTCACTCGAGTATGACGACGCCCCAGACTATGAGCTGTTGCTGTCTTTGATGCACAGCGCGCTGAAGAGAAGGGGATACCCTCCTGACAAGCCCATTAATTGGGAGCTGGACTCGTCCGTGCTGGATGAGACGGATGGTCCGATGATCTCTCCACCGCGGGAGCCCGATGGTGTCCTTCAGCAGCAGCAATCACCGCTAGAGGAGGCTCTCTGTGAACGTTCCAGTGACGCAGTGGAGCCACCAGGCCACCCACCGCCATCTCTCCTCCGAGAATCTGAGGAGCTGGGCGACGGGGACCGTCAACCAGTCTTCCGCACATACAACATTCTGGGACATGCTGAGGATGCTGTTAGTCAACCCGAACAACCGTCCCCACTGCCGAGGTTTGCCAACTCGACCAATAATCGCCCATCTAGTGCGCTCCGCCTCAGTGAGGTGGATCTTGACTACCAAATCGGCAACAACCTCAATGACACTACAGGAGACAAACGGGCACCTCATGAAGAGGACGCAAACTTTATGCCCGTCCCGCTCGTTGCCCCAGTAGGATGTAAACTACGCCTCAACCAAACATCCGGCCCCTCCACAAATGGCCACGCCGTGAACGGAGATGTGAATGTGCAGACAACCAACCCCGTGCATGACATCAGCGCGAGTGGTCGAGGCCGCGTGCCCCCCTTCTTCGCAGAACTGAGCTGCTCGATAGACGTGCCGCTGGATGGAAATGAATTCTCTCCATGTGAGAAGAAGGAGGCTTCTGCCCACCGGCATCAGCCGGGGCAACGCTGCAACCTATTCTCAGATAGCTCATCAGTGCGAGATGCAGCCCCGGTTGTACAGAAGATCACACCATTATGTACTGTTGGTGACTGTACCACTCCTGTACCGGCGGCTAGCTCCACCCCAGCGCATGAACTGGATGCGAAGGATCACACAGATTTGAGGCTCAGCAAGAAGGAAAAGCTTCGGTGTGAGTGCATCGTGATGTAAGGCGATGCTACAGACGACATCCGAGGTCCTTGTAGGCATTGGCAAGAAAGTCGATACACCGAGGGAGTGGAGCCCATGGCTGTTGTTGAAGCTTCGGGCAAGTGCACCCCCCCCCGTGCGCTTGGTGAAGCGGCTGAGGGCGGGATTTCGCTGAGGTGGCCGTGCACTGTTGTAGATTGGGGGTGGAGGAGGGGATGGGCTAAAGCGCTTGTGAGGCGTACTTCTTCAACGAAGGAGCACTAGCAGACGTCTTGGTGGCGGAGTTCGTGCACTTACGTTACGGGAGAACCCATGGGGAGAGACCTGTACATGGGTTCCCCTGGCAAATGTCGTACCACATCCTATCGTACGCTCGGGCAAACGGGGCGTTACACGACAGGGCCCTCAACGTTGTGTGCGACCCATTGTATATCTTATGTGTTTTCCTTTGTTCTTCTTACCATCGGATACTGTGTTATGGTTGATGGTGAGCGTAGGGAGACAGTGTCGAATATGTATTTGCGAGGGTATTGTGCACCCTTTACCCGTACAGGTACATTGTGGCCCTCTTTGTCGAGTGTTTGTGTTTCCCTCGTGAAACCGTCGCAACACACTTCCTTGATCGTTGGGAGCTTGTGGGCCAGGCAGGCGATCGCGCAAAATCGATGTGGTTGGCTTTTGCTTTACCATCTCCCTCCCCTTTTGACCTCCTACTACAGGCTTCACTGGGCGTTGTTGTTAGGGCTTTTGTTGCAACGACGTGGAGTTACTCTTCATTTCAACGCCATTCTCGGGGTGCCAAGAGAGGTACCTCCGCTGACGTCCTTTGTGACCACCACTTTCTCAGCTACGTTGATAACCTATTCTCTCTCTATTATAGCCTTGGCTCCTCCCTCCTATTTCTCGGTTCTTTCGTCTTTGATCTCTAGCATTGGTGGGAAGAACAGTCAATACTGGTCTAGCGAGAGGGGTTCAACAGTTTGCGAATCCGGAGGGCTTCATCTTAGTCTCTGTGTACCATCTCCGCCACCTTAACCGGCGAACTCACGCCAGCCTCCGAACAAAAAGGAAAGGCCTTCGTTGTTGAAGGCTTGATTAGGACCGTTACCGTAGACTCGTGGTGCACTTCGCAATATGTCAACCGTGAATCAGCTAATTGATGAGCTGTTTCCAAACATGTCGGCTGACATTGTGCAGTGCCAAGCCGGCAGCCCTTCAACACAGGCGAAGCCTTACTCCACGTGGGACAACAGTAGCGAGGATGGTGCTCGCGACGTTGGACAAGACTCTTCCCCCCCTTCAGGTCACCCGTCTCGGCAGGGCACGTGCCAGGGCCACAGGTCCGCAAATGATTTTGACGATGACAGTGCTGAAGAAGGAAGTGATGCTGGGCATCTGGGCGCCGGTGGCCGCGCGTGCCGGACCAGCGCCGCTCAACGGGTAGTGTTTACCGTTCCCTTTCCACCGCGCAGCGTGCCCACAGGAGCGTTAGCCTGCTCCTGCCGCTCCCTCGTCACGAACCTTGGTACGAGGGCAACATCACATCCCACCATTTCTGGACTTATTGCTGTTGCCGAAGGTAAATATGATACTTCTAGCAGTAAACAGAAGATGATGCTGCTAAAGGGGGCCTTTCATGTGGACTATCCACTTCTCGGGAATGGCTGCCTGGACCACCATGGGGATTTGTCCCAGCCGGGTGGTTGTCCAAACATGCTGTGCCGGAAGTGTAACTACACGGTCATTCGTCTTCAGGGGGCCGAATGGTGCGATCGCGATCCATCAGTGAACCTCTACTTGACCACGCGCAATTTCTATCCCGATTGGAGTCGCTTAGCCAGTTCATATCCTGTAGGCCATGCGAATACAAAAGGTTGCGGCTTTGTTTTGCAGAGCAATTCTGAAGCTGCTGCTTACTGTTGCCAATGCTCATGGCTCACTGTGCGCAGTCCGCGTGTGGTGTTGGAAAACAAACTGACGGACGTCGTGGCATATAAGACATCTGAAGGGGAACACCCTTTTGCGACCGAGGTACCACTGCGGGAGGGCGAGGGTCGCCGTCCTCCTTTGTGGGTGTGCACTGGGCACACTGTTGTATAGGAATGGGAGGAACGGGTGCACATCCTTCCTTCCGGACTGTGGGAGAGGCCATGTAGTGGGTACAGGTGTGTGCGGACTGCTACATTTACTACTCATATCACTGTGGGGTTGGAGAAGGATCACTGTGCGGGAGGGGTTGATGCAGGGTATGCATGTTAGGCTCAGCCCGAGTCCATCGGCTGTATCCTTACTTGTACAGAACCGTATCCTTCTAATGTCCATCTCATTCTTCTTTTCTCCCTCCTCCCCCGCCCGCCGCATCGTGTATATCGCTAGGAGAAAGGCAGAGGCGGAGGTGACACTGTTTGTCTCATTTACCGACATACTCGCACAGGAGCGGTACAGTGCGCTGCCAACACCAAAGCGAAACCATACAGGCATTAAACTCTGTTGTTGTTGTTGTTTTTTTGACACTGCGAGCTCAGTACGCGTGGTTGCTCTATTGAGGTAGTCCCCATGCCACCAAAGAAGAAGACCGCAAAGAAGGCGGAGACACTTACCGACCCGGCCGCGCTCCCGGATGGCCGCTGCAACTACTACATTGGCGGCTGGTCCTTTTATCAAGAATTTGATCACCTTTCCGATATCAGCGAGCTGGTCACGGCGGCGCATACAGGCGAGGACGGCGAGGTGGCTCCCTTGCCTCGCACGAACGTACTTGTGCTTCCCCCACGCGACCCACTCGTGGACACAGAACCTAACCCAGTGGAGGAAGACTCAAGGGAGGGCATGATCGATGTTGTTGTAGTTGACAAGATGTACGTGGAGGGTGTGTCTCGTGCTACCTTACGTGAAGGTGTCACGCGTATTGCGCACATTAAATCACCCGGCCTTGCCGGAGGGCTGTTGGTATCGGATGTGCCTTCCATGGAGGCTGTCCAGGAGGCAACGGGCAGCGGCGAGCAGACCCCGCCCGCGTCTAGGGCAGGGTCACCGCTATCGATGCCTTTCGCCCCCAACGGGAGGAGTCCAGGCGAGTCGAAGGACGCCCCACCGCCTGTAGTTTCGGCTATTGGGGCAGATCCCGCGTCCCGTGATGTGCGCATACACGGCGAGATTCGCATTATTGGCATGCTACCTACAATTGTGGTGAAGCCTCAATTGCCTGAGCCGTTACAGAAGAAGGATGAACCAATAGCGAAGGGGAAAGGCCGCCAAAAGGGTAAAAAGGCAAATAAACAGCTGAACGAAGAGGAGATGGTGGAGGCAGAGCGGAGGAGAGCTGAGGAGGAGGCCCTGTGGCTGAAGCAGACGGAAGACGCCATCGCTGCTGCTGCTACACAGGAGGAGCACTTAATGGAGTTTGCGCACCCGGACCGCTGGGCGCATGTGACCATTGCCAACCTGACCTTCACGGGTCCAGTCCAAGTCACCCGCGCCCATGTTATTTTTCAGAACTGCACATTTGTCTCCGCTAAACCCGAGCGGCCCCAGCTGCTTCTCTCTCAGTACTGCACGGTGGAATGTGTTAAGTGCACCTTCGACACGCCAGTAATGTCGGGCGTGTATGCACTGCCCACCTCACAAGTTACCATTCGGCGGTGCCTCTTTACTGGGATAGGACCGTCGGCTCTGGGGACCTCAGGGCACCCTGCTGCATCCCATGAAGTGGTGTCTAAAGAGACTGAGGCGGATGAGAGTGATGTGGCCGGGGCGGTCACAGCGGCGGCTGGCGAGGACGTGCTGAGCGCAGAGGCGGAGGTTCTCCTACTGCAGGCGCGCAAGGAGCGACCAGGGGTGGTGGGCTTGCAGTCTGACGGCGCCAAGGTCAGGATTGACGCATGCCACTTCTATTGTCTCGGCACCGGCGTTTTACTACGTGGCCGCTACACCCTAGCGCCTAGTGTAGCTCTCGCGAAGGGAAAGGCAAAGACAGAGTCCAAGATGGCCGTGCTGAAGTCCCACTTCCGTTACCTGTTCAACACCGCTGTGTTTATTGACGGCACAGCGCATGACGTGTTGCTTCAGGGTAATAGTTTTTCCCAGTGCGACTACTACGCTCTTGACTGCCGCAAAGGTGCACGCGATGTGAGTATATACAAGAATAATTTCGCCCACAATGCAGCGGTGCGCATCCGGGAGGGTGCTCGACCACAAATCCTGCACAACCACATGCAGTCCGTTGCGGTAGACGATAACGCTCGCGACAATCCGTGTCTTGCGCCTGTGTACTAAATGCCCAGTGAATCTCCTCATGCTGCAGGCGCGGTGTTTGTTCATTTCGTGGGATGTAAAAGAGATCTTTGAGGGACGTGCGTCGCGGTGGTGATGGAGGTGGGACTGCAAACCGTTCTGGCTCTACTACAAGTCCGGGTTTTATTCCAGCAGTATTTCATGTATTTTCTGAATGAGAGCCGAATAGTGACACACGTGTGTGGTATGAAGGCACAGCCTTGAGCGGAGAGGTTCCCCCCCTTCCCGCACCATCGGACTATTGGTAGTGCAGCCGTGTTACTCTTACAGCACCGCGGCAGAAAGGTCATGGCTAAGCTATTACGAAGCAGAGGCGGATAATTGGTGCACTTGTGACCTTCTCTTGTATGGATATCTTACGCTCCACAGTTCAACTGGGAAAATCCAACCCTCTTTGCTATCTGCAGTCCCCTGAAAGGATCAAGAAGAGCTATATTTTGGTTCAGAGGTAACGTAGGACCTTTTTGATGTCGCTCTCCGGTAATAAGCAAGTGGTGGCGGCGATCACTGTTGCCGCCACGCTGGTTGGTGGTGTGGCACTTCTTATGCATCATGAAGGCCTTCGCGCGCGCACCATCATTTTGAAGGATGTGGTTGCTTCCAAAGTGCGTAGCCTGTTGGGTAAGAAGAGTGCATCCAGTCCGAATGGCATTCGCCCTGTGGCTCCCGTGACCAGGCGGGGATACACAAAGGAGGAGTTGGCAGAGTTCGATGGTGTCAAGAACGAACGTATTCTGTTAAGCGTCAAACGCAAGGTGTATGAGGTGACACCACATTTTTACGGCCCCGGCGCGCATTACCACGTTTTCGCCGGTAAGGAGTCCTCCCGGCCATTTGCCAAGTCGCAGTTGTCCGATGCAGAGGCGAATAAGTATTGGGTACCCGGGTGCACGGAGGACGAGTTGGAAACGATGGAGGAGTACGTAACCAAATTTGACTCGAAGTATCCTTGTGTCGGATGGTTCATCCCCGACGAGAGCTTTTATGATGTGTAACATGCGTAGGTGTGGTTGGGAGGTACTCCCGTTTCTAGGACGAAGGGGGAGGGGGGCTGCTTGCGGTGTAGTCACGAGGTTGAGCAAGCACGCCGAGAGGATGGCATTGTTGTTGTTGTTGTTTTTTAATTTAGTTATAGGTATGCTCGTTGGCGTATTATCGATGCCTGTGCCACACGGGTGGGCAGAGGTGCATGAGGAGCAGCTCGGATGACTTCTTACCGATCTTCATGTACGCGCGCGCGCGAGTGTGTGTGTGTGTACAGAAGAGCATACATGTAGGGGGGCCCCGTGCAGGGCCATCACGCGTTTGAGCTTCGGTCTACTATGAAGATTGTAATCCTCGGGTCTTCCTCGTAGAAATGCTGTCTGGTGACACGTACTACTGCCATTTGTGCGTACAACTTATTACGGAGATGGACATCTTCACACGTGCTAGTAAACATTGTCCCTCCCATATTTGACCGCTATCATGGCTGCTTTGCTTTTTGGCTTGTCAGAGGGGAATGGCGTCACTACGGCAGTGGGTGATGAGGTCCAGGATAGTCCATCCGAATGTGCACGCCCCCTCCTTTTCTGCAGAGAAGTCGCTTGTGTGAGTGAGCGTGGGGCTGCGACCGGGAGTATTTAATCTCACACATGTCGACTGGAAGGCCTCCAGCCAGACACCGTACGTGATGCTTTCTTCCTTTCACCTGATCGAACTCCACTTTCAGTGACCCATGCGTGGTTGACGTCGGTAGTTTATGTCTCACGCTCTTGTAATTATTGCATCGAGGTAGTGCTGCCGAATTAAGAGACACACACACACACACAACGACGCTGCCCTTACGATACATCCGGATCTTTGCAATGATGGTGCCTGCCATCGAGGGGATCGGACAAAAGTGAGAGTACCTGTGCAAGGGTTGCCCAAGTAATTCTTCCTCTGTGTGTGTGTGGGGGGGGGCGGGTGAGGGCCACGCCACACACACAGAGGAGAGGGCTGGTGGATTTCTAGCGGCTGCTCGGTGCTATGCTTAGTGGTAAAAGAAACGTATGCGTCTGCGGTAGTAACTGCGGCTGTGCGGAAGAGCGGGTGGCTTCCCCTCCCCACCACCGAGCACGAAGGTATCTGAAGCGCGATGCGTAAATTACTGCATCCTCATTGGCCCTCCCACGTCTGACTGTCCAACTGTACCGTGTTTCCCCCCCACCCCCTTTGCTTGTCCATACTCCTGCCGCCGAGATGTAAGGGTTCAAGTGACGCCCATGCGAATGATTGCATGCTTCCCGTTTAGCGCTGCGCCGTAATGGGTCTCTTCATACTCCTCTCACAGACCCTTCGCCCTTATCGAGGGCTTTCTCTACCGTGGAGCCAGCGTCTCCTGCTTGTATGCCTTCAATAGCGGGTAAGGCCAAGCGACAGTGATCTCCTTTGCAGTGGCGCCGCAGTGCTTTTGCTGGCGGTACCGCCTGGAGGCTATCCTTCACCTGACCGATTTTCTGCCCTCACCAGACCTTAGAGGCATAGTACAGGGGGTTCTGCATGGCGACTGCGGTGAGGCGATGGTCCCACCGCTATCGTTACAGTTTGCCGATAAAAATGGAAGTGGTGTGAGGCTTTGTGCGTCGTAGTGAGCCAGCACCAAGAATTTACTGTGCGGAAAATCACAGGTCTCATGCTTACGCTGTCAAATGGGAAGGACCACTGGAATAGCATGAACGAAGCGAGATGCAACCGTCAACGAGGGGGCGGGGTACAGGCCGTAGTAATGGTAAAAAGGAGCCGCGATATGCGTGTTCCAGTGCAGCTCATCGTGCAAGAGGTCGCCTACTGGACTAAGAGGCATGAATTGGCCGCTGCCGTGTGATAGCTGGTGTTTCACACCTGTGCTGAGAGAGAATTTTCCCTTTCCCTCATTGCACGTGCTTGTTCAATGAGGGAACGCTATGTTGGTGAGGAAGGCTTTTCTTTTTGGGAGCACTTATTCATGAAATGTCTATTTCTTTTTTTTTTTTTTGAAACAGCGGGGCGAGGAGGGTATGGAACACAAAGAAGGAGGCAATGCATATTTCCGTACAGGGAGCCAGGAGAGACATGCACCGTTGCCTTCCCGAACGCCGTGCTGCAAGGGGCATCACTCCTCTTCTGTCCCTGGGTTTCTTTTATGCGGATCTTGCAATCTTTCTGGATTGTTTATGCCACGAGGACGATGCAGTCTATGATGCTTCAGTTGCCGCATTGCTTTTATTTTTGTCGCCTTTTCTGCTCCATCTTGTGGCTTCACTCCCTAAGCAGCTGCACACTGTGTGTACCTGCTATACGTTACGCAGCACCTGTAAAAGGTAGGCAGGAGAGGGAGGCAATAGAAAAGGCTGCACTACCGACCTGGCGCGCACAGTGCTAGACAGCAATGCCGTCCTCATCATCCGCCGTGCTGAACGATAAGGCCACAGTAAGTGGCGAGTGGGCCGATGAAAGTAGCTCGCCACCCTTGTTGCAGCGCAGAGTGAGCAGCATCGAAACTACTGCCAGAGACACCAGGATGAATCTATCACGAGATGAACCCGACAACGATCACCTGGACTCCCCACCACCCCCTTCCGACACCAGTAACTTAAATATCCGACGTGACTGGTACAGTACCTGTGCCACTTTCATTTCAGGATGTGTTGCAGGCGCAGCGAGTCGTACCCTAACAGCACCGCTGGATCGTGTCAAGATAATTGTTCAGGAGGGGCACCTTGTGAGAGGCTTGGGCCCCACAGCAACTCAACATACCCGTAAGCTCAAGAGCCCTAGCCTCTTGGATGTGTGCCGGCTAATCAAGGCGGATGGCGGGTTGAAGGCCTTTTGGCGAGGCAATACCGTCAACTGCTTCAAGGCCGGGCCGGAATTTGCAATTGTTTTTACCCTGCGACGCTACCTCTCATCCCTGTACGAAGACTGTGTTGCGAGGGAGGAACAACGTAGGAAGGAGTGCTGTGAGCGCTTAGAACGCCAGGACAGCATCAGCAAAGCCATTGCTCTTCGCGAGCGAAAGCAGCGGGAGGCGATGACGGGCTGGGCTGAGGTGGACGGGTTGCCACCAGTTGACGAGGAGGCCGAGCAGACAGCGCAACGGAAGCAGCAAATAACATTGGAGACATCGATTTTTACACCCCCCTTTAATCAGTTCCTCTGTCTTTCGCATGTGCCGCGTCTGCTGGTGAACTGCACCATTGGCGCGGCAGCAGGTCTCGGTGCGCAGTGCGTGCTGTACCCTATGGAGGTGGTGAAGACACGCATTTGCGTGGCGCGGAGTTCGGAGTGTCAGGGCGGCGTTCGTGGCGTCATGCGAGAAGCGTATCTAAGAGGTGGTTACCGTGAGTTTTATCGAGGGTTTGTTCCCAATATGGTTGGAATATTGGTATACCGCGGCTTAGAAATGGGACTTTACTCTAGTGCGCAGCGATATATCATACTCTATCGCATTCAGTGGTACCAAAAATCGCGCGAAGACGCGCAGCTGACTACAGCGGAGATTGGCGTCGTTGGCATGCTCAGTTCGGCCGTAGCGCAGACGGTGTCCTATCCCCTGAATGTCGTACGCACCAGACTCCAAACCCAAGGAACCAATGGGCGAGGAAGAGAATACTCGGGCATGTTGGATTGCTTTTCCAAAACCGTGAAGAATCACGGTGTAGCCGCCTTATTTAGTGGGCTCACAGCAAACTATCTAAAGGCCGTTCCAGCCAGTGCATGCATGTTCATTGTGTTTGAGAACATGCAGCACTTACTGATTGGTGTCGATTAACAGAAGAGCTCCGGCTCTGTGTCGCACCCCTTTAGCCAGACAGTGGCCCTGTATCTTTATCAGTCGGACAGTTCCTTTGAAGGTACTCGCACG
>JAIZPF010000022.1:112983-148721 GCA_020509355.1 Blechomonas ayalai | reverse complement strand
CACCGTATCCTTACTTAAACATCTTCCCACATCTTCTGAATAAAATAGACCACCCATGTATCCAAGCAGGGGATCCCGTTGTCCGCTTGCAGGTACACATCTAATGCAATACAACAGTAGAAAGTACAAACACACGCGTCTGATCAACTGCAGGACTGTAATGGGCGCAGTTTCCCTACAAATGCACCGCCACGGGACACAACATTATCAAAACAGTTAGTACCGCAACGGAATTCGTCGTGATACTGGAATACCTTCCATCACGAAGACACTACCGATTTCCTTACAACCGTCTTCACCAAGACCGCCTCAGAAAGATGCGTACTTTACTGTTCTCCGGCAGACAGCAGCCCCCTGCAATGCACGCAGTGCTTCCTGTCCTGCTGCAGCGTACTTCTGCACACCTTCCTGTTTTTCTTTTCGTAATCCACATGCGACGTAGCGCCAACCGCCGCCTGCACGCGGACTCATCGTGCGGCGGTGATAAACGCGACGGAGATTGGGTTACCCTTCGGTGATCCTATATCCGCTTACCTGCCCTCCTCCTCCCCTTCTGCCTAGCCGCGCTGTGAACAATGCATGAAGCTGCATTTCTGGGCGCCAGGGGTTGCCCTACTGCCTCTTGGCGCAAGTAAGTGCAGCGAGAGCCCGCCCCTTGGGAGGACACGCAGCAGCGACCTGTGGATTGTTTGTTTTGCTGTGCCCGCAATGATGCTACTGAGGTATGCTCCTTTGTCGAATCCCCTCGATGTGGGTGATCTGCCGATTGTATACCACATCCCAATGCTTTATACGGCTGAGCTGGCCACAGTGCAAGAACGAGGGGGCGACCTGCCATGATATCCTCAACGTCTGCTACGCAGTGTGCTCCGACCTCACCATTTGGAGAGATCACTACCAAAGCGACGTGAGACGACGCTGGCTGACCGAGCTACATGCTCTTTCAATGTTGCCGGCACCGCACGAGCCGACCGTATGATGATGAAGTGCACTCACTACTAGCTCCGTGATGACGCTTCGGCGCCGTGACGACACCGCTTGGACTTTCATCTTTCGCTCCGATCTGAGGTTGGCGCCGCCAGTGCGCGACAGACAACAGCCCCCTGCAATGCGCGCAGTGCTTCCTGTCCTGCTGCAGCGTACTTCTGCACACCTTCCTGTTTTTCTTTTCGTAATCCACATGCGACGTAGCGCCAACCGCCGCCTGCACGCGGACTCATCGTGCGGTGGTGATAAACGCGACGGAGATTTGGCTGTATTTGCCGTGTGTGATGGGTGATATGCTTTATGATTGCTGTTGTTTTGTGAATCGTACGTGACGTAGGATGAGATTTCGGGAGCGTGGTAATGAGTTGTCGGGGATGAGTTGGTGGGAGTAGGGTATCATGCATAGCGTCATTATTTTGGGTGTTGTCTAGGTTGTTGTTTCGTTCATATTGTTTTTTTATTCAGTCGTATGTAGGGACAGGGTTGCCTATATATTTTTTATCTCGTTGTGATGTGATGGAATCCGCTGCTATACTCTGTGGACTAGGTAGGGCGGGTGAGAATAACTGTGCTTCCGCATGGTTATCTGGTTTAAGGAGGCAACGGTGCTATTTGAGAAATGACGCACATGGCGACTCTGGACTTCAGACGGTACGTAGAAAGGGCTGCTGTGTGAAGGCCGGTTGTGAGAATGAGGATTGTGAAGCATCATGCGTTGAGCCGGATGCGATGATGTGGTCTGAAGCTGAGCATCGTCGCAGACGTTATCTTGGTTATGCGGAGAGCCTATCTTATTTCTCTGATGTTCACTACTGCTATCAGCTGCTTATGTGGTGCCACGATGTTGGAATATTCATTCACCCTGCAGTTCAGGTGATACGAAAGAGGACGGCATATCGTGATCATGTTTTCATTGTGCGGAAAGATGTTGCACGGCTGACCCCACTCCTGGCGATACCAGAGGATGTTCTTATCGGATTTAGAGACCCGATGAGCGATGCGGATGATGGCGAGCGCAACTCCCTGTACGACAAAGAGCGCGAGGAAACGTTTCATGCGCTCAACACGGGGGATCATAGCGACGCTGATATTTGCCAGTTTTTCTTCTCTTCGCTGGGAATGTTGGTGTCTGACTTGCTCACGGCAAAAAGCAGCCCTATGACCGATCGGCGGTATCTCTTCGCTGCCCTGCTCGGCAAGGTCCGTACGATCCAAAATGCACCGTACTTTGATGATGGCGTTGTGTTCGACCCTGAGACGCCCTGTCTGGCCGATATTCTTCTCCAAATGATCCGTAACTACGTCAACGGCGGCCCACTGGTGAACAAGGTGCCGCGTGAGGAGTTGTTATGGGCGGTGAGTGTGTGCCTCTCCCATTCCACACCGCTTTCTATCGGGACTATCCGTTCCATTGGTCTGCTGCCTTTTGTGCACCTCTTCCCACACGGGGGAAAGGCAACGAATAGTTACATCGTGGCGCGCACAGGTTCCGCATCGGCCTCAACGGCAATGGCCGCCTTCTTCAAAGGGCGCTGCGCCGTTAGTTTGGCATCACCGGCCCATGAACGGTGGGTCTATGTGGTACCGGAGCGGGAACTGAAAGCCGGCGAGGAAATTCACCTTCAAGCCATGGCGCCCGTCTGCGACAAGGACTCCGAGGGGGACCAGATGTGGCGATTGTCCTGCGGCAGCGCGCCAATGGACTACAAAACCTCTTTTGAGGTGGCGATGGTGCAGCAAAAGCTCACCGAGGAGATCATACAGGAGGGTAGGCATATCTTGCGGCAAGAAGAGTGTAGCATCCAACCCGCAAGATAGCTCCTTAAGTGTCCATGACGACGAACAATCACCCATGGATAAGAGGAGCGGTAACTATGTGGTAGTGGGGAGGGGGGGGGGCGTACAGGGACACCGTCGCACTCCGTTTATTTCACCGGATGGGAAGTGTGTTGGGATTGTGCGTACGATGTGCCACTTTTTGCTGGCGAGTATACTTGACTTCCAGTAGTGCTTCACATTGCGGGCTCGGTTAATTCATGGCCTGAGTGTGCCTGAGGAGATTTGGTGAAAGCAATGTGTACTCATTACTGGTGTGGGATGAGCGGACTGCGATGAATGAATGCGGAGCTGTGACGTAAGTAATGGGACGGATACAAGATAACGTGACAACTTCACTCGGGTTTTGTGTCTCTACGAGGTCATCATCGAATAGATTCCTTCGGTACTGTGTCTTCACTCAATTCATCTTTAACGAAAAGGAAAGGTACAGACCACCGTCAACTAGTTTCAGCACACCCTGCCGGTGTAGTTGACCGGGACTCTTTCTTTTTGTCTAGCGAGCCTTGTATGGCCAAACGTGGCCGCCATGAATCGCCACAAGGGGGGCGAAAAGGGAACGGCACTCGCGGTCCACCGCGCCGACGGCGTGGTGTGGCAAAGACCAAGAACGAGCCAGTAAAGCTCCCACACGTGGTCCCTGGGTTTTGCTGTCACATTTGCTCGAATAATCACTGGACTGTTGAGTGCCCTCGGCTGCTCACCAATGTGGCAGACTTTCCTTTAATGGACCGGCGCCGCGGGTGCTGGAAGTGCGCCCAGCGTGGCCATACGGCACTTCAGTGCCCTGTCAAGAAGTACCACTGCCAAGAGTGTGGTGGCATGCATGATACGAAGGATTGCGCCTACGACCATGAGAGCGAAGAGTGGCATGAGTTCTATGATCCCATTCGCAAGCACGTGTATTACGCGAACAGCGAGACGAAAGAAGTGCAGTGGATGCCGCCAACACATGAGTTGGACATCGTTTTGTGGTACTGCGCCCAATGCAAAGTGTTACTGCCGAGCAAATACTACGAGTGCTTAAAATGTCACGCACCTAGACCGGTGTCGACCTTTGCAGGGGATAGTGCGTCGGTTTCTTCCTCTTCATCCTCCTCTTCAGACTACGCCGAGGAGGACGAAGAGGGAAGTCGCTCAGGAAGCGAGTCCCGGCGATCTTGAGCCTGTCTGCGGTTCCCATCGCTGCATCAATGCCGCTGTGTTTCTCGAGTGCAAAGGCTGTGACAAGAATTTGTCGTGGCGTTGGTGGCCAGGGAGACGAAAAAGACAGCATCAACGGGAGCAGGCTAAGTATGAGGCGCTCTGGGCGGCCAGGTAGGACTCTACCATCTGTAGGGTCTGATTCATTGTGGTGGGGCCAGACATGCATTGGGTGTTTATACAGATTATATGCTTCTACCCGGGCTACTGCTTTCATCTATGATATTCCCAACTGGGGTCACTGCTGGGGTATGTGTACGCCAACCAGTGCCTGTCCACAGTAGAGTAGCGCTTCGCACCGAACCGAACCCTAAAACACAATGTTCCCACTAGCGTTTGGCCACCGAACGGAGTGTATGAAGCGTCTGAAGCGGGTTGGGAAGCCACCATTCAAGGACGCTCCTCGCTCAGGCCTGTATATCGTTCAACCCCCAAGGGATGGCGGGTCGTCCTCTTCGCCTCCAGCACATCATGCAGAGGGCGCTCCCTCAGACGACGATGACTATCTGGCGCGTGTAATCCAGCGGTTGCCTGAGTGTGTGCTGGAGGAGCTCTCCTGTAGCCGATGCAGTGTGAAGGTGGAGACATCAGGCAAGACGACATTGTACCACGTCCAGACGGTTTACTCGCGACCATCCGCTCTGACGGACATTCTTCGGCGACCGACCACCGGGTTGGGGATCGCCAACTCGCAGGGAAGAACGAGCCACATAGCGTTTTTTTTCCCTTTCAGCGAGTGCGATAGCAAGGTGCATAACATTGTTGTGCGCCTGAATGGGAACGTACTCTTCGGTGAAGTTGTGCGTGTTCGTCGGCGCGACGGGCGGCTGATCAGTGCCTCGGAGAAGCACAAGGCCGCCTTTATGGGTGAGACGAGTGACCTCAGCGATGGTGAGAATGAGCGTTTTGATGAGATGAAGGGTCCCGCCTTGGGAGGGAGTAGCGAGAAGAATCCCATGCGGGGCCTGCGGGAGCGTCTTCTGTTCTATTACGTGGTCTCTCACGTTCCCCTCGATTTATTACCGCCTCACCCTACCGCGGGGATGGCCTCGCCGGATGCCATACACATGGATGTGACGTGGCGCTGCACGGATGTGGAGTGGGCCGTCGATGGGGGAGTTCTCGAGGTACCGTACGCCTTTTGCTGTGCGCCGCGCCGGCCGGACCGGATGCACTTCAAATTGAAGCTGTCTGAGACCAGTAGGATTCGGGTGGTGCGTTGCCCCAATCTGAGGGATGGTTGTGGGCTGGCGCTACAGTGTGATATTCAGAAGAGCCATGCCGATGTACGAGTGGACAGCGTTCAGAAGGACTCTCTGCAGGCACACTGGAACAAGGAGGATACCGCATTTGTGCTACAGGTGTACGTTGGCGAGATGCCGCGGTCTGTGCTTGAAGTGAACACGTGTGGGATCAGTGTTTTTATTGTTGTTGGACTCTTGGCGGTGTGGATATTCCTGACCAAGGACTTGGCTCTGTAATGTGCGGCATGCTGTCTGGAACACAAAAGCAGATGTCTCCCCATTCACTTACGCCATTCTTGTTGTGTTTCTTTAAAAAAAATAATACTGTGCTGCTTTGGTGGTGGGGATGCTTCTATATGAGAGACGTTTCTCCGCGCTGTTGTTGACTTTCTGCATTCGATGCTTCATGTGCTTTTGCTTGCTCAGGTTGTATTTTTACTCCACTGTTGTTATCTTCGTTGCTATGGGGAACTATCTCTTATTGTGGGAGAAGATTTTCGAGCGTACCCCACCTTCTATCGCGGCTCATTTCTTTCATTATTTAGGCAACTTCTTCCTATGTAAGGCATGCTTCCACATCCACCGCAGACAAACCTGCGTGCGCCGGGAGAACCCATTGACTTTTCCAACAGGAGTAACCATGAAGCTGTCACAGACCTTCGTGGTGAAGCACGAGGTTCACCCAATAGCGCCAATCTTGGAGGTGAAGGGCCTCAGGACGAGTTAAGCGTTTTTCGGTTTCTTCATGAGCGGGAAGGTGTGTACCGTCGAGAGGACGTCGACAAGGAGATTAAAGACGCGTTTCGGGAACGGCAGCGAAACCGTAAGGATCGGCATATCGATCAGTTGGTACTTGGCACCGGGCTGGGTGGCGATGCAGAGGACACACTGCGAGAGGGCTACTACAACCCGCAGAAGGTTTTGGCGCCGCTGAAATCATCGGACATGCACTTGTGGGATACCATCAACCTACGTTTTCCCACAGACACCTCGCTACAACAGGAGGAAGATGAGGCTCGAGGCGTGCCACTCAGGCGGAGTGACGCTCTTGCCACTAGGGACGCAGGGGCCCTTAACCACCACAGTGTGAGACCATTGCTCGAAGAAGTCAGCATGGCAAGCGTCACGGCACACACAGCTGCTGATTCCAAGTGCAATCGAGCTCATTCCCAGGTATCTGATATGATGGTTCACAATGATGAGTCAAACGGTAACCTGCCTTCATCGTACCAGGTGCTCTCGAATTTTCGAAGCACATATCGCCAGGCCAGCGCCATTCTTCATGTGCGTGTGGAGATTGAGGAGAACCTGAACGACGCAGAGAAGGCTTTGGATCTGCTCAGCCAGCCTTATACCTTCAAACAGGTACTGGAGACGCTGTCGGTATCGCTACTCGTTGTCGAGCGGGGCGACCTCACGGAGCGTGTGTCGCTGCCCATGCACACACGCGAATCCCCCTCCATGGGTACGCCCGAGGGGCAGGCACGGATGACCGCAGCACAGGAGGATCCCTTGGTGCTGATTGGGGCAGAGGAAGTGTTGGCGTTTGTTCGCGAGGAGGTCTTCTCAATGGCGTACGAACTGATGCCCTCGATTCATGCGGCACAATGGATGGTGCAATACACGGCAACCTTTCTGCGTTCCATTGCGGCCCAGACATTAGAGGAGGCACAGATCCGCGTGGAATTGCTGTCGCGCTGCGTTCGACTGCTCGCTGTGGTGGAGCAGTTTTCCTCCATTCTGCTGTCTCTCGCATCCAAGGCAGATGAATATGATGCATTTAATGCCCTACGACAGTCGGCAGAGGCGCATTTAGGTGAACTGTTGGGGGATGTGGAGAGCGATCTTGAAACGATCCTTCGCTGCAAGTTCCCCGCGCGGCGCAAGCGATTGCAGTTGGTGGAGCGAGGAGTCCGCCAGAAACTGCAGCGGGCGCTCCTCTTTCTCAACGAGCTGGATTACAGCTGGACGCCGAATGTCGCCTTTCACCGCCAGTGGAAGCTCGGATTTCTCAGTCACGCGTTCTACCGCATCCACTGCGGCATTTCGCCACGCTTTCTTTCCTGTAGCATGGGCTTCATCGACGGCACCCTGCACCATCTTGTCACCGACACTCGTATTACTGGCCGAACCTTGGGAGCCTCTCCAATCCAGCCGCAGGTACCGGTATCAAGCCAAGTGGAGTACAGTCGCGTACATGAGGGGCTGGACTTTCAACACATCGGCATGTCCATCAAGGGGACCGCCAGTTTGGTGGTCGGGCTTCAGCTGTGCATGGGGACACGCTACATGCTCCAGCAGTGCACCCCCGCCTTCAATGATGCCTGGGGCTTTCACATGGATGAGAAGGTGGTGACGGTGTCACGGAAGGACGTGGAAGGTGTAATTCAAAATATTTCCTCCAAAGTTCGACAAAAGTACTCTTCACAGGTGCGCCCTCCGCGATCGACAACGTTCCTCACAGATGGCGGGGACGCCAACTAGGTGGCAAAATTGAGCGGCGATGGGACACGCTGACTCTGCCATGCAGAACGTTTGGCGCGTTGCTTTATCGAGGTACACCGCGCTGCAGGGAGGGTGTTGAACCGGGGCTGGAGGGGTATGCGTAGCGTGAGGCGCCGTGTGTTTTGATTTGTATACTATGCCAGGGTGACTTGAGTGGTGCCGGTAGCAGTGGCATACGTACCACTGTCTACACACATGTATTATAGTGGCACATGAAAGGATCAGCATATAACCCAAGTCGGTGTGGTTACACACAGTTGCGGTGGTAATGTGTGGTGTGGCCAGACTCTGCCTGCTGTGGTGCGTTTCACTACCTCCGATTCCCTTGCCGCGTGTCCTTTGGTATTACTTTCACGCACGGCGGCCGTGTAGGAGGCCCACGGTGACGTGCTGAACGCTCTGAACACATCTTCACAGAAGTGAGCCCTCTTTCTAGGTGTGTCTGCTTCGTGGCCACTCTACAGTTATCATAGAGACACGGCCCATTCTCATTTCAGATTGCTGCTATTTCGCGTTGTGGCATGCATGTAGGCGTGACCAAGACCGCCCGGTGCTCTTCTCCTGCGCCCCCTAGCCAGTGCATTTACGTTGTTTCTGACGTGGATGGTTACAAGTACAAGCTGGTGTTGCAGGGCGAAGTCTGTTTGCTCCGTACGGACAAAATTAAGCGCTATCTGGAAAAAGCAACTGGCTTGAAGGTATGCGATCAGCATTTGTCCTTTCACGGTCGCGCGGTCCCTGAGGGAAGCTGCGGTGCGGATATTGGCTTGTTCAATGGCGCTGCTATGCATGTGCGCCGGAAGCACAGGATGACTAGACGCCCCTCCCAAGAATCGGAACACCGCGATAGCAGCGCTTTCGCCACGCGTAAGCGTAGCTCCTCCCGACTGAGAGGAAGCCATCACCACTGCCCGAGTTGCTCCTTCTGTGGAGAGGATGGTGGTGTCTCGCACTGTGTACATGATGGATTTTATGCAGGGGGGAGTCGTAGCGCTGGGAGGACCGATTCTCTGCGTCCTTCCCCTCCAGGAAGGGGAGGCAGTCGGCCATTAGCATCGCCTTCCCCTGTCCTACAGCAGGAAGAGAGCGGCATTGAATACGGCTCGGACAATAGCCCCATCGTGAAGTCGGCCCCCGTTCACCGTGGCGGCCACCACGGGGGAATCGCGAAGCATCAGCCATCAAGGAGTGTGCGCGAGTCATCTCACCTGAGTAAGGATGTTGAGCGTTTCGCCCAACTGGAGGATGAGGCGGATGCTCTTCGCGAAGAGAACGTCTTGTTGCGCGATCAACTGGCTCAGGCGGAGCTGGAAGCTGCCAACGCAACATCTGACTGGCAACTAGAGGAGGAGGCAGAGCGGCTACGTGGGATCGTGTCCCGCCTGAGACAGGAGAAGACCGCTGCAGTGAGCGAAGCGCAGAGCCGGTGGCGCGTAAAGGAAGAGGAGCTCATCAAAGAGCTGGACGCGCTTCGGGAGGAGCGCCGCCGTATTCGTGTTGATGGGGATGCATCCAACCAAGAACTGCAAGTGATGGTAAATGATATGAGGGAGAAAATGCGACTGCAGCGGGCAACGATACAAGAGCAGCAGGAGGTGATACAGCAGCTGCGCTTTAACCTTGCTGAGCTGCAGGCCAAGGAGAATCCTACCGCCCACTCTCCATCTCCCCGACGTAGTCGCTCTTCCATGCCTTTAGATGTCCTGGCGAGCGAGTTCCTCACGCAGCTCGCATGTACCCTCTCCCTTCCTGCCTCCAGCGTTACTTTAGACACGAACAACACCTGCATTATTCCGGTGACAGATGGTCTGAATGCACTCGTGACGCTGGACACGGAGACAGAGCGACTGTACCTGTATGCCGCTCTTCTTGATTTTCTTCCCTCATCTCCCAATGAACGGTTGGAGCTGTACGAGATGTTACTAGAGGGAGCGCTTCTTGGCAAGGACATGGCTGGGGGCGGGGTAGGAGTTTGCTTGCAGAACGAGCTCATCTTGATGAGCACATCAGTGGATGTGCGACACAGTGATGTGGCCGCTCTAGCTGAAAAGGCAACTCCATTTATTCAACAGGCCGTGCGGTGGGTGAAGGAAGTCCATAAGAAGGTGAGACTTTGACGCATTGTGTTCTTCGTCCTGCCCGAAGATACGCGGGGTAGTATTAGAGCGTCAAAGACATCTATTTGCACTGGGTAGAGCCGTGTGTTGTGAAGTTCCACATGTTTCAATGATGTCATCTGTGGCACGTGAAGCTCCTTCTGTCTCTCTGCTCTCTTGTTGTACCTTACCCCCTTCTCTCCCTCTCTCGCCACTCTTACCTGGAGCGGTTTGGTGCAACGGTGCACACGCTGATTCAGTATCCCGAAGCCCGGGTGGCTCGTGTACACCCTATCGTACTATTTGCGCGGCTTGGCTTATTTCTATAGAGGCACACTTTCAATCCGCCTCCCCCCTCCTCGCTGCGGGATCCTGAACATCAACGGGGCACTTCACCCGTCCTTTGACTTGCAAGCCAATGAGGAGCGACGCGATGGTAGAGAGCGAAGCGCGTGCGTTTCTAGTGCAAACGACACCACTCATGGGGAGCTCCTTAGACACCGCGAGTGAATGGTTGGAGATACCTTTCATCCAGACTCAGGTACACTGCTCTGAGCCGACGAGTTGTCCTTCCCCCATGACACTTGGCCGTCGCTCACCGATTCTTAAGTGGGCCCTTGGGAACGATAGAGTGTGTGCTCGCCAGCTGTTGCAGGTGTATGCCAGTGCCGTGCACGGATGCTCTGATATCCCCGACGCGGCAGCTCAATTCACTGCCCATCTCTTCAGCCGCGACCGCAACGGCCTGGTGCGCATTGAGTGGCAAAATCCGGAGGGCAGAACGTCATGCTCACTGCGAGAAGGTGAGCGGACATCGCTGGAAGTAGGAGACACAGTTGTCATCGCCGATAGGATACGGCTGACTTTTGCCATGCTGCGTGTCACCACCTCCACTGATCAATCGAAGTCTTCGGCGCCGTGGTTTGTGGAGCCGATGCCATCTGCAAGTGACAGTGCTAGCTTTGCTGAGCCAGTTATGCCAACAGTACGTCTTAGCCCCTGGGTGGGCCGCTGGTCACGAATACCTCGAGGCGCCAGAGGGAGTATTCTGTGGGAGGCACTGAAGCATGTGCGAGGTGAGGAAGTTGGAGGCCATTCCACGTGTCGGCGGCAGTTGCGAGCCGGTGCTGAGACGTTCAAAACGCCAGAACCGCCTGCAGAAGAGGCGCTGCTGTTGATAAACGACCCCACACCTTCAGCCCGAACAAGCGGAGAGGGAGGTGTTGTTGGCGGTGCGGATGTAGAGATTGATGCCGCCTCGCCAACGCACTTGCTGAGGAGAAGGTTGAAGGATATGCGTGAAAGCCAAATCAACAAGGCCGTTTATTTTTTGAACGTTCCCTCAGTAGCAGATAGAGAGGCAGCTACGTACACGTCAAACGGTAGGCTTGCAAACAAGGTTGATGCGTCACCCCCGGTGACAGAGCCAGGTTGGGGCACTGGCGGTGAGACGCCAGCCCTCCTCTCGTGTGGTGGACGCTCTGGCCGCATGGTAGAGTCTAGCAACAGCTTACCTGACAGCAATCTCATCAGCACGGGTGGTGCGTCCTGTTCCACATCGCGGTCACCCCTTGACGAGAGCGTAGCGCATTCTTGCCCGTCACGACTAAGTGGCACAATCCACAGCAGCAAGGGGAGCACCTTGAGTGCTGGGCGACTGCAAACGCACATTTCATACCTGGAAACGTATGACGAATGCCTCGATCACGCGCTAGTTGAGCTGGAGAACCGCTCCAGTGAGATTGGCGGCCAGCTGCTTCACAGTGGTGAGGTCCTTCTTGGTGCGGAAGAGCCGTTATTTCCAGTAGGGGATGACACCCAGCGTTGCTGCACGGCACCAAACAAGCCGCGCAGTATGCGCCACAATGAAGGGAGTCCAGCTCTGAGGGGGGGTGAGGGACAACGTTGCCGCCTCCCGTGCCAGGATTTGAGCAGCAGGCGGCAGGTAGCCCCCCGTGCCCGTTCTCGTAGTTGTAGTTCTGTCCACCGAAGGACTTCACAGGGAAAGGTGCCCGTGGTGCCTCGAAAGGAACTTAAGCAGCGACGACCGGAGGGGAGCACACCACTGATTCCAGGGAAACAGTGGGATTACCCAGCAACATCTGTCCCTACTCACACTACAGTGAATGGGACCGAGTCACAGGTGGTATACTTCCAGCACTGAAGAGGTACAGGAGACGAGTTTTTTTTTTTCTCCTTCCTTCTGCGTTTAACCTGTATGTGCTGCAATGTGCTACCTCCACGTTTGCTCTTGGTAAGGCGTGAATGGGAATATCATTTGTCCCGCTGAGTCTCCTCCCCACCTGCGGTTTTTGGTGTCCCTTTGGTCGGCTCTCGTCAGCGTTCCAATGAGCACCGCGGCGAATGGGCCTAGGGATGAGTTCGATACCCCCACTCAGGAGCAAGCGAAGTCGCTGGGTGGCGGGGTGTAGCACGTCTGCACGTGCAGGAGAGCTGTCTTTGAGGTCTGTGTTCACCCCAGAGTGCCAGTGAATAGGTTTGCTGTTTCTCTGGTAGCCGCCAGCCCCAGTCCGTTGGGACCAGGAGTAGTGCTGGCGCTTGGCCTCCCCCGCGACAGGGTACTGCCCCCTCGTACCACGGTGAGGTGGCCGGCACCATCAGGGGGAGGTGTGCGTGTGTGGCGATGCATGAATAGAATGCGGAAGGCTTTTTTTTTTCCTGCTATGGTATCGAGGTCTGACTATCTACAGCAGCCTTCCCAGCATGACCTTGTGATGAGAACGTGCGCATGGTATGTTTACCGGTGTACCCTGAGTTGTCACGTCAGCGTGCTCTTTCTATATGCGTCTGTGTGGTGCCTCTCTTCTTGCACGCCCTGCTTGTACACTTCACTTGATGCGTTCTCAACAGGACGGTCGCCTCACCGCGATAGTACCATTCCCCTCTTAGACAGCCCCACAGTTCGGAAAAGGCACGGAAACACGCTCAGCGCAAGAATTGGCGACAGCCTGTATTGATCGTGAAGTGTGCGTGCTTGCTTTTAGTGCTGGTGGTAGGCACCTTCTTCCCCCTGCTCCTGTCGTGACTTGTGCCCTGAAAAGGACTGGTGAGACCCTTTTCCGGCGCCTTCCTGAAGTACATTTTGTTGCGAATCCTCGTCATATAGGGGAGTGCGCTGAACGTTTGGATCATTCGCGAACGAACACTACGCGATATACAAACTTCACTGTGCCCGTGATTCGTAGCGCAGACACTTGGGTGGTATCGGTGTACGTGTTTCGCGAGCAGCTAAGCAAGGAGAGAGCATTCTACGTGCGAGTCCCCCACGGCTCATCACCGAACGCCTCAAGGAAGGAAGGTGGACAGTACTTCAAGGTGGCCATAACAAGACGCATTAAGATATAATAACAACCGCCAAAAGGCAAACACGGTTTAGGCGAGATTTATTGGGAAGAAAAGGCTCACGAGAGCAGGGTGCCGAACGGAAGGGCCCACACTGCTGGCCACCCGTACCCGCACGTGCAAGGGTTGATACGCAGCTACTCCTGGATTGCTCGAGTGGTGGATACAACCGTAACAGCGTCACTGTCGACGGAACACGACGGGATCATACCTGGTAGCTTCGGTACGATCGCGCCTTTCCCAGCCACCCCGGCAGTACGGGACCCCCCCTGTTTTTTGTTGAGGCCGCAGCTCGTGTGAGGCATTGCTGTGAGGCACACCTCTGGTAGTTACTCTTTGTTTCTTTACTGAGGATTTTTGCGGAACCATAACGCCTTACTGTTGTTGATTTTTGAGACGCGTGGGAGGGGGGCGTGCCGCGAAGCAGGATGTTTCGCGTCTTTTCAGGTAGTTGCCTCTCGCTGGAGGACATGGAGGTGGTTCGGCGCTCCAACCTGGTGGAGTGCCCCCATGTACTTGGCCCTGGCGTGGACTTCTTCACGGAGGATGGTGATCCGGTTCGACCGCAGCCTGGCGCACACATCTTGCAGAAGGTATTCTCTGGAAGCGCCCTTGACCTGAATGCAATGAATAGCGACATGTTCTCCGACGAAGACCATCTTGTCAGTCCTGGTCCCCAGCAGCGTACACTGCCCGTCAGCACGATTCTGAACCAACTGTCGGCCGAGTCGGAAAGGGAGCGGGCCAAGGCCGCCAAGAGCAAGGTAAGCGTTCTAGTGATTGGGGATAGCAGTTATGTTTCTAGCCATGTAGTGGCCAAGCTGCTGGATGCCGGGTACACAGTACGACTTACACTACCAAACACACTCAACCATCAGCAGAGCATCGACTTATACTGCATGAACCGAGACATGGCGCAGCGTCTCTCGATCGTGGAGGCAGATATGACCAGTTCCTCTGCCCTCCGTGACGCCATTAGGGGGTGCAAGTATGTTGTGCATTGTGGTTGCCCCACAACGTCAACCAAGGGCAGGCCACCTGTAGAATACCACGTGGACGCCGTGCAGGCTCTTTTTGACGCCATCCGTCTGGCAGGGCGGGCCTCGATCAAGCGGGTCGTGCTGACGGGAGCCGCCTCCTCCGTTTTCCACATTACTGACCCCGTCCCCCCGTCGGGTGTGTTTGATGAGAGCTGCTGGAACACCACGGCTACCGCAGAGACCGACCCCATCCCGTTTGCCAAGATGGTGTTTGAGCGAGAGGCGTGGAGGCTAAAGCAAATGCTTGGGGTGGAGCTGGTGGTTCTTCTGCCCTCCATTCTTATAGGGCCCAGCCGCACAGAGGAGACGAGCGAGGCGATGGTGACCATCCAAAACCTCGCCAAGCCGCCCTCGTACTTCCCCTTTATACCAAACCTTTACTGGAACTATGTGGATATTCGCGACGTGGCGGAGGCCCACGTCCGTGCGCTGGAGTCACCACGGGCGAAAGACGAGCGTATCATCATTTCAAACGTGAACTTGTCCTACGCCCAGATATCGCGGATAGTAAAGAACAAGTTTCCGCATTTGACGCCGGCCACGCGCAGTGTGAACACTGTGCTGACCTTGTTGATCGCCATGACTCAGTCAGCACAAGGCGTCAAGTTGCGCTTTTTGTGGCGCAATTTGGGCGTACGCAAGTGTCTTAGTCATGAGCGAGCTGTGAGTGAGTTAGGTCTTCAGTTTACCCCCATTGAGGAAACCGTGCAGGACTGTGTGGACCAGATGATCTGTGCCGGTGAGCTACCGGCAGCTGGAGCACCACATTCCTCGAGCTCATGTACTCGCACTACACTCGTCATAGCAGCAGTGGCGGCTGCTACTGGTATCGCCATTACCGTTTTTCGTCGTCGAGGCCGACAATAGGGTCTGCATGTTTTCGGGGTGGACTTGCTTCATTCAGCGAAGGTAAGAGTACGGGAAAGGGCCCCTCCAGTGCCAATACTGTTACCCATCACTACCCTCGTGTTGCTGTTGCTCCAGGCCCCGCTACTGGTCAACGTGTCGAGTCCCGACCTTGTTCCACGCCGTTCTTTAGTATTGGTGAATATCCCGCGTCTGGGGAGTTGTTCCATTCGCGTTGTACCTCAAGCTGCCTACCGTATGCCCGTCCTTTTTTTTTTTTTGTTGTTGTTGTTTCGTTTGTTTCGCTAAAGCCGAGAAATGGATAATGCCCCCGCTTGGGCCTATTCCACGTGGTCTGCTACATCTCCTCGTCCCGCCCTTTCCAGTCTTTTTTTTGATCGTGGTCGCTCTGCTTTGCGCGCATCGACTTCTTTGTGTTCCCCCCTCCCCCCCGCTGGCGTGGAAGGCAGTGATGGCAATGGGCATGGGTGAGCTAATACTTCGTCCGAAATGAAATGGTGAAGGGCACCCTTCCTTTTTTTGTGTGACATTGTGCACCACCACAGGCACTTGTGGAGAAGAAATATTGGCATGACGGGGCAATATAGAAGGACGGTCTGCCCGTTCAAGCAATCACCGTGTGGTGCACGTGGGAGGGCACACTCTTCCCTTTGTGTGCTGTTCTAAAGGGAGGACAGGGGGTGTCCATACACGGCACCTATTCCTTCTTCACGTTCTTCCTCACGGAATGGGTCCGTGGCTAGCTGTGCGGTGTAGTTCATGAAGGAGTGGCAGGGGGTCGGCAACCTGCATCGAGAAGTCGGAAGAGAGGCACCCAGTCGTTCCTTTGGCGGAAGGTTATTGCCGTCGTTTTCCATACGCACGCAGTGGACCGGTTATGGGTGCACTCGGGCCTACATCGATATACAGTTTCCCAAGCGTGGTGTGCTCTTTCTTTTTCTATCATCGAACGTTGTGTGCGTGAAACTGGCTCATTTGTGGAATCATCTCAGTCACTGAGCGGCTTCCGCATGCCAACTTCGTTTGTAAGTCTATGTAAGAGTTACATGACGGAAAGGAGGGTACTTCCACGCACGCGGGATATTGTGTTGTTGTTAGTGTTCGTTGCGTACGACTGCAGCAAGTGGGGTGTATTCATGGTAAAGCACGTATGTGTGCCACATTTGTCCGATACAAAGCGAATACGCGCCATCTTCTGTCGTGGGAGTAGCGGCATGCTCGCTGTGAATGGGGCCGAGCTAGATGACGGGATATGTACTGTTCGCTGCCCTCTCTGGGGGGAGAGAGGGCCGTTCTGATACAGCCATGCTTGAATATCAGTTTAAGTGAACGGGTCTGGGGGGAGGGGGAGTGGCGAGATGTGTGAAGGAACAACGGGCGTTGGGGATGCAGGCAATATTAATATGGGGAACTTGGTGCAATGCGGATTTGAAGGTCATTGTAGCCACGTAACTTTGCTAATAGCTCTGAGTGGGACTGGAGAACCCCTCCGAGGAGGCCGTGCCTATAGTTGCGCTCTCCCGGGGGGGGGAGGGAGGACTTGTTCTGCCTGGGCAAACGAGCAAGGGGAAGGAATGTGGAGTTCAGTGTAGCTATGATTCCAATTGCTTCGCATTGCTTTACATGTTTTTTCCCACGTCACACAGCCCAGCCACAGAAGGATTGAATGAATAACGTCACAGAGAAGACGGCCCACACGCTTGCCTCTTTGCGCACAACTTTGGTGGCTGGTACCCTTCACACAGGGAACCGCTGATGTGGGGCGGCATTAAGCCACGAAAGCAATATGGTGATCTTCTCCGGCAATGGAGCGCTGGAAGGGGTCTCGATGAGCTTCGACATAAGCTGTACCAGGAACCGCGCCCATGGTATCTTGCCTTTGCGCTGCACCAGCACAGGCATCAGCTGCAGGACCACCACTGTGGTCGACTGTTGACTTGGTGCACTTCTATCTTCCATCTCGAGGAGGATCTAGCTCGCAAACGGGAGGTGTATCGTTACGCGCAGGAGGCATTCCACGTGCTGGTGCACAGCCATAAGGCGGGTAAAGAGGCACTCCTGGAGTACATGCGCTTGTGTGCGGAGGGGAGGGATCTGACGATGGCCTTTCAGTGGTATCAGTTCTGGCTGGAAAGCAAACGTGAAGGCGCCGAGTTACTCGAGCCGTATATCTGGCTTCTGCGCATTGCCTTTCTGTCTCCTAGCGATGAAAGCGCTGAGGATATGGCGGAGGCTATACGAGAGGGGTATACAACTCGCTTCTGCAGTGTGATGATGAACGAGACCACGCACGAGCAGGTGCTGAGTCACTGGCAGCCCCCTAGTGAGGAAGGACAGCGGCTTCTTGTGGAGCTTTTTGGGGCGTTTCGGCTTTTGCTTCCGCGTGTGCAATCCGCGGGGCTACAAGAATTTATTGGCAAGCTTCCTATCACATGGGAGGAGAGCAGTAGCTTGATACAGAGAGGGTGGCCCACCCACAGTCATCACCACACCTTTCCCCACCTGGAGGCTGGTGCTGGCACCCCAGTGGTGACAGTGCGCCAACCAAAGCTTCGCGATTCGTTGCTGCACCCCGATTTAGTGAAGGAACTGGAAGAAGCCGCCTTTAGTCATGATGTCTCCGCCGTGGTGCTGCTTCTGCGTGAATACTCGGAGAGTGTCCAAGCTGAAGCGGAGCGCAAGGAAACGGGTAGGAAGCACAAGCCCCGACAGGCGGGTACACGCGACATATGGCGGCAGTATCTCGATACGACGGCCGCCAGCTACCGCAAGAGTCTTGTGGAGGAGGGCAGTGGCCTGACAGCGGAGCTGTATCACTATCTTGTTGTGGCGCTGGCTGGGTCTCAGCCCACAGCTGCTTTGCGTACCTTGCAGCGGATGAAGGAGGCGAGCCTTCGTGTTCTCGATATAACGCGTACTGTGCTCTTGGTTAACTGTGAGGGATCACCTATCGACCAACTGCAACTGTTTCGCGAGCAGATAGAGGAGGTGGAGCTGCGACTGAAGCTGGACGCGGACTTTAGCATCACCAAGTCAGTTGAGCTTTACTGGAAGTACCAATACTGCGATTTCCTGCATTACCGCAATGGGCTAGGCTACGAGTCTTTCTATCAGCTGTTACTAGAGGGGCTTGGACCACGCCGTACCCAGGAACTCATTCTTGCGGAGGGTCGCCATGGCGCAGGTACAAATAAGGAAGATCTCATCGTGGTGGATGAACCCCTGCGCAGAGCTGCCGTCAGGTACTTCCGAGGGGCGCTTGGCGACGCGACTGTCCAGTCTGCGTTGGACGCGATTACCATGGAGATGCCGCGACTCGATATTAGTCTTGTCGGCGCAGTTCCACATTTTGACAGCTATTCTCTTGCGGAGTCAGACGAGATTGCCACGCAGCCGGCGCAGCTGCAGGCACTGCTACAAGGGTTTGAGTGTGTGTACGTACTGGATACCTCGTTTGTGGAGACAAGCGAGGCCTTTGTAAATGTTGGCCGTGCGGCGGGTGAGGGAGGCCGGACGCTTGTGTTGGTTCCCTACGTCACTCTCGCCCAGCTGAGCACCTCGGTCGCGCAGGTAGGTACGTTTGTATCTCTGGATCCGGCACTGCAGGAGTCTATTCAATCCGAACCCTTCCGAGCCTCTCAACGTCTGCGCGCTCTTTTTGCGTTGATCTGCCACCCCGCTTCACAGAGCTCCGCCCGTGTTGTGCGTGTGCTCCACTTCTCTGAATGCCTTCTCGCCCACATGCTGCCACGTGAGGCGTTCCAGCGACTGCAGTTGAGCCCAAACACGTCGGATAACGATCACCTTCTTCTGGTGATGGCGATGCTACGTGCACTGGCACCTCACAAGACCCTGGTGACATTGTGTACGGACGATGCGGCATTACAGCGCGTGGTTAGCGGGGATACACTGGCCGAGGTTTTCCAGCAACCCATCAACGTACTCACAACACCACCGCCCAGTGGTGCAGTCGTTGAACAGGGACTCATCGACGATAACCCTTTGCTCGAATGGGATGACGGCTTTCACCCGCGACTGAACGCCCCACGCGAGCGCCGTACGGCCCTGGAAGGCAGTGCATCGATGACGACCCCCAACACTTCCTCCACGATGGTGGAGAGGGAAGACTTTGGGTCACCATGGCTGACCCTTTTGGAGAGCGCAGCGACTGAGGAGGCGCAGGCGGTGCTTCCGGTGGTAACCACCACCGGGGACAACGGCGCGAAAGCGCCGGTGGAGAACGATGCATCCGCGGAAGCCGACATGGATCGACTGATGAACCTTTACGAGTCTCCGCATGACCCACTTCCAGTTGCGGTGAAGATGGAAAACGCCTCCGCGTTGCGCGGTGTCTTCGGCGAGTTTGATGTCATGGAGCCGGATCAGAGGGCACTGGTAGAAGAGGAGAAAGCTGCGAAGCGAAGCGGTCTCAGTCAGTCCGGCGAGACTCCCCGGCGACGGCGGACCTTGTTAGAAAAAGAAATGCTGAGTAATCGCGGCATGTCCAACAGGGAGCGTTTCCGCCTCGCACGGCAGCTGTCCAACCAGTCCGGTGGCCGTGTGCCATTTAACCTTCGCTATCGTGTGGTGGAGGCGAACGTTAGCGATCCACGCAACGCTCATCTCCGTCGTGCCTACGAGCAGGGACTGGCCAGAAAACGAGAAATTGCGAAACGTACATGGACGAAATGACGTACGTCGTCCAACTGGTGGAATTTTCGCTGGGTGCGACACGACGGTCTTATCCGGTGAAGGGGTTTAGGTAATGAGCACCAAGACTGAATACTGTATTTGCTTCTTCGCAGTATCGGACCGCACCAAAGAAACAGGCTGCTGCTCGTGAAATGATACGACAGTAACTCGCTGTTGGTTTAACCATTCTTTTTTTTTGCTGTGAATGCACAGGCCTTTGCCAATCAGAAAAGTTTTGGGGTGGGGATTAGCCCTTCCTTCCATCAGTGGGCATGCCCCCGCGTGAACAGACTCCCAAAGAGGAACCCGGTGCTACTGTTCAGACGTCCTCATCGCTCGGAACAGCCGAGGCGCCAGTATCGCTCGCCTACGCGCGTTGCTCTTCACCGACGACCTTTGAGGGTTATATCAAGCGCTATTATCATCATTATCTGGTAGAGAGGCATAAAAATGTGGATGGGAACAATTACCGTGTACTGCAGCACAGCAATGGCTTGTGTGTGGTGTGTGTGGATCCCTCGCATGCTGCTGTTGCAGCAGCAAAGGACCCTTCCAAGGGTGTGACCATCGTTTCCATTACGTTTGGCTCCGGCCGCTCAAACTCCACTCTTACACCCGATTCAATCCAGGTGGTCGGGAAGCGGAAAAAGAAGGCGCTAATTTGTCAGGCGGATACACGACTGTGCACTATTAAGCTGTCCAACGGGACGGAGTACGCCGCCCCTGCGTGCCTGAATGGGTTTGTGCTGGAGCTCAATGCTTCCCTCCTCGACAAACCGTGGCTGATTTCCGAGTCACCAACGGCAGAGGGATTCCTTGCCATCATCAATCCCAGCTACAAGGCGGATTTAAGCACTCTTAACAAGGTATGGGGAGCATCCGGGGGCGATGCGCAGATGGACGTGGAGGAGGAGTGAACCATTCAGGTTTTCCGCACTCTCCCTCATACTTCCTGCACATCATTTACATGGACCTGAGTGCTCAGCCTCTGCACAAGACCCGGAATGCGTGCCGGTGCACAACCCGATGCGAAACAAGTGTAATTGATTGCTGGACGGTTAATGGCAGGGGCGCCCTCCTGTGGAACGACTTTTGGGGAGCGACGCCCCTCTCCATCATGCGTAGTGCGAACACGTTTAAATGGGAAGTGCAGGTGTGTAGAGGGTGACTCTTGTTCCCATGTGATAGCAGCACCGTGATGACGCTACTAAGCCACTGGTAGACAGGTAGGATGATCTATTCCCGTGAAGCAACTGTGCGTCCCAAGGGGTGACATAGCTCATACGCAGTGGAGATGGGAAGTCTGGCACCGTTTCGGGGAAATGCACGTACTAGGGCATCGCGATAGCCCCTGTGATTTCAACCCCGTATGGTTCTCTCCTTTTCTTTCACGCTACGAAAAGGGTGATCAGTGATCACTAAAGGAGAAGCAGTCGCGAGACACAGGCGTACACACGCGTAAGCGGCGCACAAACAGCCCGTAGTAGCACCCCCTGCTTTATCTCCTACCGCTTTCTGGCGTAGGTTCTCCCTGTGGACCTTTTTCGAAGTCGCCGTGAAAGCTTCAGTTTTCCTCTGATTCAATCTTCCCTTCGATCTAGCACCTGTTGTGTACCACCTGATTCTCCGTAGTATCGCCCCACCAGCTACTTCTTCCTTAATAGCGGCGTTTTGCCCCTTAAGCCCTGTGTCATTGAGAGGAGGCTCGCGAATCACGAGCCTCAGTCGCTCCTTTTTCTCCCCCCTCCCCCACGCGTTTAGCTGCGCGTGCTCACCGTGTACGGTGGCGCTGTTAGGGGGACACAGCAGTATTCTTTCCTCAGTAACCTGTGTCTGAGGGGGTAAAGGGGTTATGCGGCGCTGTCAACTGGGTCTGGGCAGCGCCTTTGTGCACCGCCTTTCTCCCCAGTTTCCTCACGTCTGTTGGCGCGATATGTGCACCTTTTGCAGCGCCCACCGGACAAAATCCTTGTGTGTGCGGAAGGGATACGATAAAAGCACTCGATTAAGCGCCCTGCGCTGTGGGAAACGCTCTATCCACACGCAGGAAATAATTGAACCGGAGGAGATCTCACTGGTGGTGGACGACGCCGCTGGTCCCTCCTCGGCGTCTGCAAATCCCGCGGTGGAGGCCGTACAGTCGAGAGCGATCCCGAATACATTTCGCGATGTCGCTAAACTTGATAGCTTTGCACGAGCGCGTGTTGTGAACTTTGTGAAGCGGTACAACAAGGCGTGCACTATCGACAGCAGCAGCGACGTCTTCGAAGTGGAAGAAGTACCAGGGGACACGGCTATTTTTCATTGTAGGGTACGGGTACCACTTCGGCATCCAGAGCTACCGCCGAGCTCGGATGAGTCGGACGGCCTGTGGGCTCACGGGGTGGCATCGACTGCAAAGGATGCCGAACTGCTTGCCTCGATGCATGCACAGCACATTATCGACGAGCTCGGCTACCACATCTACACACTTCCCTCCATGCAGCGGAAGCACGCGGCTGCTGCCCGCAAGGAGGGCCGATGGGCTCCATCCCCCGATGAAATGGAAGTAAATCGATGGCCCTCTTTGGAGAACCTGCCACTCCCCCTCCGTCGATACGTTAATCGCGACGAGTCCGAGAATGGCACATGGCAGCTGATAGATCTTTCTTTCGCACCCTTTCAATCTTCCCCACACGCATTGCTTTCGCCATGTGTGCTAGATTTCGCTGCAGAAGGCCGCGTTCAAAACTGTTTTGCCGATGCCGACGTCTCCTTTGTTCAGCAGTGTACCACACGACGGGAGGAGCCGCTGCAGGAGAAGGCGGCGGCGTATTTTGTGACCACCATCACCATTCCAGCTGAGGTTATAGGGAGTCGGGACTCGAAGGTGGTTGCACAAGGTAAAGCCCTCACGAGAGGGACAGCCATTACCCTGGCGTGCATGCATGCGGAACTGATTCTTGACGTGCTGGGTGCTCCGCTCTTCCGGCGGGATGATGCCGCCCAGAAGAAGCACGCCGTGGCGGCGTGGGCTTACGGACGACCCGCTCCCCTACCGGGCGCCACACCTAGAGACCCCTCGCACGTGCTCTTGCCGCTGCCGCTGAAGGAGCTCTCTGTAGCCCAGGGCTCCCGGGTAACCCCACGTACTCCAGAGGAGGAGCTGGTGCATCGTCACCGCGTACTGACCAACCAGATAACGGACTTCATAGATACCAGTACACGAGAAGCCACTGCCATTACAGACCTGACCACCTACCTGCAAACCCACGGGGCGCTTCGAGCTGTAAACCCATTCTTTCATGAATGCATAAATGGGAAGTTCAAATCGACAATTGTGCTGCCATTACGAGAGGAGTTTGGGGTGCGTGGGGGGATCGGTATTGCCTCCACTGTGGAGGACGCCGATGTACTCGCCGCGATGCACTCACTTGACGTGCTAACTTTCCTTGGGGTCCCAGTCAGGGCATCCCCGGAAGAGCAAGAACGCTGGCTACAAAACCGCAGGATGCAGCTCTGTCTAGATTCCGGGCCATCGCCTGCCCACCACGCGGAATCACCGGCTGCCCTTCCAAGTCCCCCAGGACGACGTATGGTGGGGAGCTTTTCAAGAAGCATCTCCGTCACGACAGACACAAAGAAGGGTGACAATCTTGAGCATCCCGCAAGCCAAACGGCAGAGCAATCTCGCGAGATGGCGCCGGAAGCACGCCCCAGTCGAAAGAGGACGGTCAAGCGCGTCAAAATTACAGCTGCACCGAGTGACTCCGAATCCCTCTCAACCGTGGCCGATAAAGTTCCAGAGGTGGAACGCCCGCAGAATGCTTGCTGCTCGTCAGGTGAGGCAACCAGTGATCCTCCGTCGAGGGCACCGCTGCCCCACATCGTCGCACAAAGCCGCGTACCACAAGAGTGCTGGAGCCTTGCCGCTGATAGTCCAGACGGTTACATAATGGTGGCGCCAATGGATGGGGCCGAACGAACTCAACTAGAGTTCGCCCTCTACTCCCCGCGCGAAGCGGACCCACTTGCAAAATCTCGCATTCGCACGTATCTTTCCAGCATGGGCAGGCGCATGGAGGATGTATTCACGTCGCAGTACATAGATGCAGATGAAAATGGCGGTCTTGGCGTGTATAAGTGCGCAGCACATCTGCCGGTACCGAAACGCTTTGGCCCCCGCATTGCATTGGGTGAGGCGGCTACCGCATCGGACGCAGAGACGTTGGCGGCCATGCATGCAGAGATCATACTGGATACCCTTGGGATTACGCTGTTTCCTGACGCCATGTCGCAGCGCCGCCACACAGAGCAGTGCGCACAACAGGGACGATGGGCCCCGTCCCCAGACGGTGATCTAGAGGTTCCTCCGGACACCCCCTCCCCCCCACCGCTTCGCCGCGAGTACGTTGGCTCTCTTCACTGGGAGAATCAGCAGGAACGGAAGCGAAAGAAGCCGGTCACCGTGTCGCGTAACAAGAATAGCACTCTGGAGAGTAGCGTCTCCCTCACCGTATCCAACGAGACAGGGCAAGCCCCTGATATTGCCACCCTGCGGGCGGATGCAGAATTTACCGTCATCCCTGGGGGGGCGCTCGATGCCGTTGCCAAGATGCGAGTGCAGTACTACCTACGCCGACAGGTGGGATCTGCCCATCCAGAAGTGAGCTACCAGATGGTGGTTTCCAAGGGGACGTTTTATCACGTCGCCGAGATGATGCTGCCGGTGCCAGACCGCTTCCGTGGGGTGCGCCGCGTTGCGGGCTACGCCGCGTCAAAGCGGGATTCTGAAATACTCTGTTGGATGCATGCGGAACGCACTCTGGATGCTCTTGGTGTCCCCCTCTTCGCCAATCTTCCTGGGTTGCAAAAATGGCACGCTGAGCATGTGGCTGCGCTGGGCCGCTGCGCACCTCTTGTTGGTGATGAGGATACCCCTCCTGTTGAGGACTGGGAAGCTGCCATCCCCGCTCCACTTCGTTTGTCAGAAGATGTAAAACCAGAATTGTGCTGCCCCGCTCCTCCAGCCGATGTTAAAAACGATTGGAGCACCTACGTGGACCTCTGCATGAAATATCTGCAGGAGAAGAGGATTCATTTTGCAAACGCCTTTCTGGACATGGAGCGCGTTCCTCGCACGGGCGACGGCATGTACGATGGATGCTTGGATGAAGCCGAATCGCAGCCGCTCAACACAGATGTCAAGATGATCCTTCAACGGTACTGCAATGCCGCTGGCTACGCCTACCCGCTCTTTTGGAAATCGCAGACGGTTGGACCACTGACACACCGTGTGTGCCTCACTTCCGTCGAGGTACCGGGCCACGAGTATGCTCTTGCGCAAGGCGTAGGAACGAATAAGGAATCTTCGCAGCGTCGTGCCGCCATGCATGCCATGGCGCTACTCGCCCGGCTGGATGCTGATTTTGCAGAGCACTACGCCAGGGCAAAAGAGGAGGTTGAGGATGATAGCGTTGCCCCAAGTGGGGCTGTGATGTTTGAAATGCCTGTTGTGGGGCATATTCCATCTAGCGTGTCAGATACACCATCGACGGGTTGGAAGGGGGCAGGCAACGCCAAGCAAAGGCGACAGCGTCGGCAGCAGTTGGTGCAGATATGGGACAGGGCCAAAGACTGCTTTACTGTTGAGGGCATGATCCACGTCATACAACTGTACACCGTCTGCTTCGATCTTCTCCCACCGCAGGAGAAGAACCTGGTACGAGGCGGTGGGGACAGCGTGTTATACAGCACTTCCGTCACGGTAGTGGACGAGAATGGCAAACGGTGGGTTGGCATGGGCAGCGGTGCCGGCCCCCGCCTGAACCGCATGTCGGCGTACGAGATGCTGTTTAAGCAGTTGTCGGAGGAGATGCACGAATTTAAGGAGGTGATGGACCTCGTAGCGGCTCACCCCTGTCTGAACCCGCAGCAAGTAGCGAATATCACCCTCAACAGCGAGCAGAAGAAACGTATTCAGGATGTACTAAGCAAGCTGCCGGAGGCGGACACGGAGGCAGCGACTGAGCTTCCGGTATGGGAGGATAGTACGTCCGAGCCCGTTGGGCTCATGCGTCGCATCGCCATGACAAGCGACGAGCGCTTGCTACAGTCGAAACGGCTTTTGGAGCAGCTCCATAACAGGCTGGCCCACCCCGATTATCAGCAGAAGTACGCCAAATCGCGTGAGCGGTTGAGCATTTACAGGTATAAGCAGCAGATTCTTGATGCCGTGGGCAGTAACGGAGTGGTCATTATTTGCGGCACCACCGGCTGTGGAAAGACGACCCAGGTGCCGCAATACTTGCTGGACCACCTCACCAAACAGAATCGCGGTGGCGAGGGGTCCATCGTGGTGACGCAGCCGCGACGCCTGAGTGCTGTTTCCATCGCTCAGCGCGTGGCATCCGAGCGACTGGAGACTATAGGTGACACCTGCGGTTATACCATCCGCTTCGATTGCCAGCCAGGTACCAATATCAACTTTTGCACATCTGGTATTTTGCTACGCATGCTGCACTCCTCGCCGCTGCTGAAAGGGATTAACTATCTCATCATCGACGAGATCCACGAGCGGGACATTAATTCGGACTTTCTTCTGGTACTCTTGCGTGACTTACTGCGGAGTCGCACAGACCTTCGCGTAGTTCTCATGTCTGCCACCCTTGAGGCGGAACAGTTTGGTCGGTACTTTGATAACGCGCCTATCATTAACGTGGAAGGCTACGCCCACCCCGTGCAGGAGCTCTTTATTGAGGACCTCGTCCCATACGCCAACGAGCACAAGTTCATGACTCCGCTGCTAAAGGAGGCTTCCCTGACAACCAAAAAGGGTTCTCGCTTCGTGGCCACCATGGACTGGGAGGAGCAGGCTCACTCACTCGGTGTCAGCTCCTCCTCCGGCGTGAAATACGGCTTTCTTGAAGCGGTTGCGGAGATTGACTACGCAACACTGCAGTTTGCCATTGAGCAAGCCATGCGCATGGTCGACCTCACGGACTCTTCCATTCTGGTATTTCTGCCTGGCTGGGAGGAGATCATGCGCGCCAAGGAGATGCTGGAGCGGAACCCTCGATTCCACATCATCCCTCTGCACTCCTCAGTTGGGCCGGAAGAGCAGATGAAGTGTTTTCTGCCCGCCCCTGCAGAGAAGACAAAACTGATCCTGTCTACCAACATTGCAGAGAGTGGCGTGACTATTGACGACGTTGGGGCCGTCATTGACCTCGGACGGGCTAAAGAGAAATCCTTCGTGCTGAAGGAAGGCCACACCAGCACTGGGAGAGGCTTGATGGGCTGCATGTCACAACTGACAACGGTTTACGCAAGCCGGGCCAACTGCGTTCAGAGACGTGGCCGCGTCGGCCGAACCCGCCCTGGCATCTGTATCCGCCTCTACTCCCGCCAGCATTTTCTTTCTTTGCACGATTTTCAGACCCCGGAGATGCTGCGCACATTGTTGGATTCCCTGTGTTTGCAGATACTCTCGTTGGGCCTCGGTGACCCTGCCACATTTTTGGAAAATGCGCTGGAGCCACCCTCCGCAGACCATGTGGAGGCTGCTATGGAACGGCTTGAAGAGCTTGGTGCGACTACGGCATCCCGCCAACTGACACCTCTCGGGCTGCGCCTTGCCTCTTTGCCTGTGGAGCCGAAGATGGGCAAGATAATTGTCATGGGGGCCGTGCTCAAGTGTTTGGACTCTGCCCTCACCATCGCCTCGGTCACACAGGCGGACGTCTTTATCAGTACCCGTGATCACCGCGACGCTGCCCGGCAACATCGCGAGGACCTTTCTAAAAACACATTGTCGGATGCCATTGCCTCCATAAATGGCTTCAACTTTTGGGCCACCACGCACTGCGAGAAGTCCCCATGGAATGTAGTTCTTGACCTGCAGGAGCGGCTGCTAAGTATTCCGCAGCTGCTGATGATTTCGCGGCATAAGCGGCAGTTCTTCGAAATTCTTCGCGGCAGCGGCTTTCTTGGGAAGGAGGATGCAGTTGTGCCAGCCTCGGATCTGAGAATTTCCCACAGCGAGATATTTGTCGATCGGTCCTCCTTCTCCGTGGATGCACTCAATGTAGGCTTGGTCAAGTGTGTCGTTGCCTCGGGCCTGTTTCCCAATGTGGCAATGAGCCATGGCAAGCGTCTCCTTCGCAATAAGCTGCAAGACTTCCTTACTCCATCCTCCGACTCGGTGGTGTACAAGACGGCACAGGAAGACATTAAGCAACCCTTCTTCGTGTACAGTGAGTTGGCCAAAGTGCAAGATGCCAATAGGGTGGTCGTGCGTGGCTTGACTGCGGTCCCGCTATGGACCATTCTCCTCATGGGCACCATCAGCATGCCGATCACCTACATGGACGCACTCGGTTTGGGTGTGGTGGATGGATGGATCCTCTTTCGCGCCTCCTTTGGTATATTGGAGCTCCTACGCAAGTTTCGTCAAGGCATTAACACATGTCTGGCACGTAAGTTTACGAGTCCTCACGATAAGGAGAACAACGCCCTTTTGGAGGAGATTCGGACCATCATCAAGGAGCTGGTGAGCACACCCTTCAAAGTAAATAACCTTGCGGATGACGTGTGGGAGGAGAAGGGTATCATCCTCCCGCCACAGCTTGCGCCGTCCGGCACTGCGGCGCAGCGGGTAGACGGGCAGAAGGTAAGCACCTTCGCAGAGTCCTCACCAGCCCACACCGCAACGCCAGCATTGGCAACTGAAACCCTCATGGAGACGCGCGAACGCTCTGAGGAGAAGAAGTCATCATGCACAGCGAGTCGTTGAATGCCTGATGGCGGCCTAGGCTTGCCGTACAGGGCACAAGTATAGTGCGAGAAGGTATCCATTGTGCTTGTGTGGGAACCGTGAGGTGGGCTATCGCTGTGCTGCTCATGCCATAGTCGTGCACATTGGTAGCGCCAGCTGCCCGAGCGCTAACGTCTGTGATGCGCCTTTTTGTGGTGCGAGGTTGTTGCTGTTGTTTTGGATGAGGTACATTTCTACAGTGAGGGATTGCTAGCTGAGAGTGTGGGACCACTGGAACTGGGGCGATGATTCACAGCAGACGTCGAGATAAAGAGCGCGACACAACTGACGGGTTCATAAGTGTATCCGTTCTTCTCACGCACCCGTAAATACCATTTTGTGCCGCGTAACTTTGCATGCGCTCCATCGAGAAGACCACATTATGTCTTTGTCAGAGGCTGCTGCCCTACCATAGGACTGCGGTACTTTAGCCCCCAATGCTGTCAGCCCCCGTCACTTGGTGCCTCTTTCTGTCACTCATGTCATTCTCACAGTGCGGTCGACTGTCCTCACGAGCGCTCGTGCACTTTGCCGGAGCGTATGAGCGTGAGGAAAAGCACTGCGAGGCACGTATTTGCTGCGCTCTAGCAAGGGAAGTACGGGGAACGTATCAGCTACAGGGTGTCTCTGAGGATGAAACAAACCGAGAGAACGGTGCAGGCCGACAGCCGCTACTTCCTTGGTAGCGTAACGCACTCAATGGAGCGGCTTCCTCAGTGGTACCAGGTGTTCGCCCTGTGTGCGATATTTTTTCTCATCTACCTTCGGCACTCACGCGTTATCAAGTGGCTTGTTGTGAACCTGCACAATTCCTTTGGCACTGAGAAGATCTGGCATCAAGATTACCAAATCCTACTGGAGGAGATGAGCTTCAACGAGCGCTTGTGCTTCACACTCTACGGCATAGCACTGGCGATAGCTGTCTCATTGCTGTACAAGTTTTCCTCCCAAGACATGCTCAATGGAGGCTGGCACGACAGGTCTCTCTTGCTCGACAGACGGTGGCCCACATTCATCATCATTGCGCTTATGCTGGTGGTAGCCACCCTGGAACTGAGGGACGTCATTTCCCGCTGCCAAGGAGATAAGGAGTCCCTCGCTTTCCTTGCCTTGCAACATTTTGAAGGCATTGAGAAGACTTCATACGATCCACGACTGGCCACTAGTAATGTGCACTTAACAATTCAAATGGAAGTCCTGCAATCTTCCGCGGCTGCGTTCTGTTTCAAGTTTCTACCATCGGCATGTGTTGCGGCTGTCTACCGTGTCTTCCGTGACGCACCACAACAATGCCATGTTTCCCTGCGGTGGTACATGCTTACGCTCATGTCAGTGCGCACGTTTACTGAGGGCACCTCGATGTATGTCAGCAAGCAGTGGTGGGAGGTCAGCCATTGGGGTGTTATTTGCTGGACGGCGTTGTTCCTGGGCACCATCAATTATATATACGGACCGCGTAAACGTGCCGGCGTTGTCGTAACGATGTCCACAGCAATGTCCTTTCGTGTAACCGTGAAGGGACTGACTTTGTGCTGTGCCTTGTGGGGTATCGTCTACCTTTCGGTCCTCACAGCGGCCGTCAGCGTGCATGTAGTAGAGCTTCTGTGCGTATGGCTTATCATGGCCCTGCTCATCGTGTGGGTACCAGCCGTTGTGGACTCCTGTTCGACGGACTACATTGCAATGCTTACAGCGGCTGGCGCTTATATCTCTTATGCGTCGAGCTACCTGTCGGTGGCAGGAGGACTTCGACTTTTCGTTCTCGTTTGCGTCTGGTTGCTCAACGTGTGCCTCACGTACAACGCGGCTGTCAACCTAACCCGCCAACGGTACCTGGGCATTGGAGGACTTTCACTCTGTGGCGGCTTGTTCTTTGCCGGGGGTGGAGGAGTGGAATCTACCGTGACGCCAGCTGGACAGAGGGTAGTCGCGATGGATGCTGAGCCACTAAGTATGGCCCAGGTTGCAGGTGCGTGGTTTGTGTGGCTGTGCGACTTGGCGGAGCTGCGAGTGCCACCTTCCGGGTGGCTTGCAGCTCATTCCGTCGCCTCTGGCAAAACACCCTACGCATTAGCTCTGCAACTTGGTGCTCTTGTGATGGTCCTCTTGGTCACCGTCGTTAGTATCATCGGGGCTTTCCAGAGCGCCGATGTAAAGGCACGACTCCGCCGCAGGAGCATCATCCTTGCCACTACGAGCGTTCTCTTTCGAAAAGCGGTGCGTACCGTTGTGCTCTTAGCATGTGTGACGGCCTTTTTGGCGTCGTGGGTAGGCAGTCAGAAGTTTGTGCTGCCATATGCTGTGGAATTTCTCCCGGATACTGTGTCCAAGGGTGTCTCAGGGGTGGTGGCGTGTACTGTGCTTGGCAGCCTGATGGATGCCCGTGAGTCCATGTACGAAACTTTGATGCGAATCTTAGGCTTCCATGACCCGGGGGCACAAAATGATGCGGAGGACACGCCAGAACGGTCAGGTAGGGACGACGTCTCCACCCCCAAGTAGCGCATCCTATCTCTTGCACAACAATTGTACTATGTGTGAGGTGGTATCTAACTGGCGTCTCCCCATCGCAAAGTGTGGATTTGTTGAGGTTTTTACCCATATCAGGCCTTGCGGATCAGGTTGCATGGCTAATGTCGCTTGGGATCTCATCACCTGATGTCTTCGGGTGCTCATCTGTGTCTCATGGAATGGACTGACTGCCAACCGATGAAAAGAAAAGTAGTACAGTTTGTCGCGATGAGTGGACTATGACAAACGCATCTGTGGCGACTCCTTGCGGGTGCTAGATTCACTGCGGTTTTGACGCCTATCGTGTCGGGACACTCTTCTTGCGCTCTGCAGCGACTTTTGTTTTTCTGCGCGGGAGGAGGAGGAGGAGGAGGGGGCGCTTCTCCTGCATACACGCGCACAGAGGGCGTTTATGGGTCTATGAAGCTGCACTTCGGGCGATGAGACTTGCCTGCCGTAGAGCTAGCAGCAGGACTGACAGTAAGAAGTTTTCCATGAAACCCACCATGGCCATCTGACGATATGATATTGTTTAGGAGATGACGGTGCTGCTGGTGTCGATGAGCTCTGTGAGTGAGTGCCGGTACACAGAAGTATTGATCTGCCACTGACAGGATGGGTCGAGGAGAGGACGGGACTGTTACTCTCCCTCCTATACTGCGAACATTCCTGTACGTTGCTGTGGTAAACTGTTGTGCATTAGGGGACTGGTGAGGGTATGTCTTTCTGCGCTGCGCTGCTGAGAACAAGCGTTTATGCTGTGAATGTCCTCACATAGGTCAGTTGGCACACATCGTGCAAGGTCCATTACCCGTTGCACTGCCTTTTCTTTGCATTAGGCGCAGGGCTCTCCTCATCAAGCCGGCTTGTGACATGGTGAAGGGATGCGGTGGCAACAAAGGCGGTGCCGGATGCTTTCCTGTGAAGTATGAGGTGATAAAGGAGTACATGTCCACCCGAGAGATCTACCGCAACGATTCTATCGCCGTCGTTGTCGACGCGTTTCGATTTGCCGGAGCGTACCGCTGCATCACAGCAGACGATCAAGGGACATGTGAACGTCCACTTAGCTCCGACGGCTGTGTGCCGTCACGAGGCACTCCTCACTCTTCCCTGCAGGTTCTGTTTTTTCTGAGTCATTTTCACTCGGATCACTACGCTGGCATCACAGCAGGATGGAGACATGGTATGATCTACTGTAGCAGAGCCACTGCCGCGCTTGTCGTGGCCGAGCTTGGGGTGCCTGCAGATCTGGTTGTGCCCATGGACTTTGGCACCGGCTACTGCTTCTCGATCTGCGATGGGAGTCTGATGGGCGTCGCGGAGGCGCTTTCATTGGGACAGGAACTGCCACAAGTATCGTCTAGCGCGCTTGAGGTGCGGCTCATACCGGCTAACCACTGCCCCGGCGCAGCGATGCTTCTTTTCCGCTCTCCTTCCACCGGCTGCATACTACATACAGGCGACTTTCGCTTTAGTGGCTCGCCCCGTGTGGCGTCATCCGCCGTAGCCGATCGGCGTTGCTTGCACACGGGTGAGCACCTTCTGGAGGAGGACCCGCTCCTCCAAGCGGTGCGCGGTGACGTGGACGTGCTGTTTTTAGACAACACCTTCTGCTCTCCCGCCTTCTGCTTCCCGCCGCAGTCCGAAGCAATCGAGATCGTTCACCAGGTGCTACAGCGTGTCCTTCAGCAGGTCGCCCCTCATGCTCGTGCACCCAGGAGCGGTGCGGCGGGAACGGTACACTGTGCGTTACTTGTAGGAACTTACACGATCGGCAAAGAGCGCATTGCGCTGAGTATCCGGGAGGGGCTACGGCGTGCTTGCGTTAGCTGCAGTCACTTTGCAGGGGCAGAGGTGCATTTATTTGCCCCACCAAGAAAATACGAGACACTGAAGCGAATGAACTACTTCCACGAGTGCTTCACAAGGGTGGTCGTATCAGCTGACAGTGAGGGTAACCCTGCTGACAAGGGTGTCTGCTGTGGCCCACGTGGAACGCTGAATACGGTTCAACGTGTGCGAGCTACAGAGCAGCTAATGCACGCTCGTGGCAATTCTATAAACCGCAAGGACGAGCCAGCAAATAGCGATCATGGGGACACTCGATACACCGTTTCCGTATTTCTTGTGCCCATGCTCTCCGTCTCCTATCCTCATTTGGCCGCTGCAAGTGGCAGTCCCATCCACCGCCCGAAAGCGATCAACAGTGACGGTCCAACGAGTACCCAGAGAGCGCTTCTACACATAGGGGATGACTTGGGCATGGATCTAGAGGATTTTGACTCAGTCCTCGCAGTGGAGGCTACCGGGTGGGTGAAGCAAACCAAGGAGCGGCGGATCTCTGGCAGTGTCACGCTGTTGCGTATCCCTTACAGTGAGCACTGCTCGTTCAGTGAACTGCTCGAATTTGTGGCATTCGTGCAGCCAAAATCGCTCGTGCCAACGGTCTCCAAGGAGCAGTTCAAGACATACAAACCGCTGTTTATGGAGAGGAGCCCTCGTTTGGCATCGGTCGTGGGCAGCACTCCGCCCATCACACAGTACTTTCCAACACGGCAAGCTGTCTCTCAACCTCTTGTGCGTCAAAGGCAGGGCAGCAGCGTTTCTGGGATGCTGAATCCACCGGCGGTTAAGCATGACAGTCCCTTTGCTCTTTCTAATCTGAGGAAGCGTGGGCGGCAAGCAGCCGGACGTGATGATGGGGGCAAACAGCGCTCTACATCCGTAATCAGCTCACCATCGCCTTTCACCCATCCGCAGCGGGTAATGAAAACGGAACCCCATCAGGTGCAGCTGCGCCTTGGATATGGTGGCGGGGTTTCTACAGGAGTAAGTCGAAACACAGACTCGGTTAGCATCGGGGGCGAAATGCACACGGATGACTGTGTCATCGTCCGGACCTGTCACGTCGTAATTGACGTGAGTGATGATGATTAGATCCTCGCTTTATTAGCGACGTGGGATTGCGCTTCGTATGACATGTTACAGTTTTCACTTCATGACGCCCGTTTCAGCGCTATGGTTGTTTTTCCACCTGCGCTTTTCATCGTCTGTGCTCTGTTTCCCCTGATTGATATGCTTGTGCGCACATCATGTGCCAAATGCAATGCTTCTTTTCTCCATGTTTGCGATTGTAACTGCAGATTCATATGCCCTCTACAAAGATTGTTATTTGTGGTGCGGCCCGCAGTCCGGTTGGGGCTGTTGCCGGAGGTTTGGCTCCACTCAAGGCTCTCGATCTGATGATAAGGATTGGAAGGGCTGCCCTTGCCAATGCTAAATGTGACCCCTCTCATGTGGATTATACCGTCTGTGGGTGGGGTATGCAGGACATGCGCAGTATGAACATGGCCAAGTATGTGTGTGAGAGTATTGGCGCTCCTGTTACGTCACCCGGCACCACCGTTCAAGAGAACTGCGCGAGCGGTGGAGCGGCGATCCACGACATCGCCCGCCGGATCGCCTGTGGGGAGATCGAGCTTGGTGTTGCAGGCGGCGCAGAGAGTATGTCGAACATTCCCCGTGTCCTGTTCGTTGGCCGCGTGGGTGGGCAGTTGTACGGCGACATGACACTTGTCGATGGCCTGCAGGGGGCTCTGGTGGACCCTACCGTTGGTAAGCATGGCACCCTCATGGGTCTCCTTACCGAGGACCTCGTCACGAAGTACGGAGTTACACGCGAGGAACAAGACGATGTTGCCTATCAGTCCCACAAAAACGCTTGCGAAGCGTGGGATAAAGGCATGTTCGACTACGTGACGCCCATCGAAGTGGAGGCTCACCGGAAGCGCTACACGGTATCGCGTGACGAGGGCCCCAAGACGCTGACGCGAGAGTACTTTACCAATCAAAAGCCGCACTTCAAGCGCGATGGAACAGGAACAATTACCAGCGCCAACGCCAGTTCCGTGAACGATGGCGCGGCTGCCGTGGTGATGGCCTCAGAAAAGCGTGCCAAGGAGCTGGGTCTTCCCATTCTGGCAGAGCTCAAGGCGTGGGGCAACATTGGCGTCCCGAAGGAATTTATGGGGGAAGGTGCATTCAAGATTCTGCCAAAGCTACTGGCAAAGGCCAACGTGACGATGGATAGCGTCAATTACTTTGAAATGAACGAGGCCTTTGCCGCTGTGGTGGCTGCCGCCAAGAAGGAATTCCCGCAGCTGGACTTAACCAAGGTGAATCAATGGGGAAGCGGTGTGTCACTTGGCCATCCAGTTGGTTGCACGGGTGTTCGCCAGGTGGTAGACATGTGCCACCAAATGCAGAAGCGAAATGGTCACCTCGGTGTCACCTCTCGTTGTGTGGGTGGGGGTATCGGGAGCGGTGAAATTCTCATGCGTTATGAGTGAGTAGGCAATGAAAGAGAGAGAGAAAGAGAAAGACTATTCCTTTCTCTTTAGTGAAAGGATGAAAACGATTTTCTTATTACGTTTCCTTTTTTGGTTCTTCTTATTTGAGATATGCTGCCTATCCCTCCTTGACATATCCATTTTCGCTTCTTTCACTGCCCTACCCTGCAGATAATGGCTTTGTGCATTGCCACACGTTGTTGTGAACGACATCACGTGGGATATACAACTCATATGGTCATCCACCT
>JAIZPF010000022.1:70000-88295 GCA_020509355.1 Blechomonas ayalai | reverse complement strand
TTGTGTTGTACCGTTTTGTATCCTTCCCTCTTCTATTTGCCTTTCCATTAATTCTTTTTTTTTTTGCTTTCTTCTGTGTTGTAACGCTCGAGTACAGCGCATCTCTCCGCAATAAAGGGCTGTGTGAGCAAAGTATACCATGCTGCTCAACAAATTGAATGAGAAGGGTACGAGGAAGCAACAATAATAAAAGAGAGAGGCCCAGATATGTCGTGGGAGACGGGCACTTCTTCAGAGTATGTTGAATGTTGAACGTTTTAAGCGTCACACGTTAACTTACAACCCTATCGATATAACTGGCCGACAGGCAAAGTTGTCATGCAACAAGCCGGCCACGTCGTTTGGTGGATTCTCTTTCTTCTGTATGCGTGGTTGTGGCGCACGGAGCAGGGGGGAAAACTGCCATCCTGTGTGGTCCACACACTGCGCTCTCAGAATCCTTTTTTTTTGTGGGGGTATTTGCCTTGCATACGGATGGGGAGCTTGGGCAATACGTGCTGATTGACAAGAGTAGGTGAATGCCGATTCTGCTATCTCCCCTCTCTTGCAGTGGAGGCTGCGCGTGAAAGATCAAATCATAAAAAGCGATGCTAGCCGCAAGGATTCGCACCCCTATATAAAAACTCACGCACACACGTATGTATCCACTTTCGCAGTGGAGGCACTTTATTAGCAAGAGAAATCAGAGCGGGATAGGCATGCGCCGGTGGAGTGTACCTCCGGCATAATACACTCTGGAGATGTGGGGATAGGATAGCTTGATTTGTATGGGACTCCTTTCTTACGTCAATACATTTCTTATTTTTCACTTTCACTGTTTTCTTTTTGGCATCTCCCGTGTTTCTGTGCAGTTGCGCCACTGTTGCCCTCGTCGTACCAGTGGGAGGAACTCAGGCTCTGTTAGCTAAATGTATTTGAGACAAACAAGAATGTTTATTCGAGTCTTCGGCTTCCAGGAAGAGGCAAGCTAGTTAATATTCACATACTGTACTGTTTTCTTCGTGGTGATGATGATGATAATTGTTTACCTTTTCCCCGCATAACGTCACAAGAGGACACAGCAGTGGAGCGGACACGCAAGTCTCAGTTATCGGTGTCCACCACCCTGGGGTTTTCCGGGGCTGTGGTGATTGGGTAAACCGATTTTTACTGATATTCCCATCGCTGGCATGTCCTTCTGCCAACCCCCTGACGTAGCGTATTGGCCTTTTCTTTTCCCTTATTGGTTGCATTATTTAATTATTATTAGGGGAATCTATTTATGTGAGGCCCGTGTCTCATCTCTTGGTTTTCCTTCTTGTGACAGAAATCAAGAGCAGTGGAAGTTACTATCTACTATTGAGCCCAGAATCTCCGGTAATTCTGAGTATCGACTTTCTATACAGGGAAGACTCTTTGTTTCTCGTGCGAATTCTCAGCTGTGTGTGTATCCGACTATTCGGATTACCATACAAGAACTTGTTTTCGGTTAGCGTTCCTTCAGTGGAGAGCGGTAGCTGGTTGTCCCCCGGAGGCATTGATCCCAACCAGTGTTTGAAGCTGGCGAGGTGCACTCTGTCCTGCCGTCCAAACGTTTGCTAGGGGGAGCGAAGCACCGTATGGCAAGAAGCGGTCTCCCGTTGTTTGTTTGCTTTTGAAAGGGTCTTTGACGACTGACCACAACAGGGTAGAGGGAGACGCATGCAGTATTTTGTGTCGCCCAAGTCGTGGAGTGGCGGAATCGAGAAATACAGTCCTGCCGACTCCGCCACGTGGAACACATTTGAGATGGACATTTCGGAGTTGAATTATGATCTCCTTTACTGCATTCGTGACCTCCGCGACCGTTGCCGGGAGGGGCAGCTGACAGAAGAAGATTATCATAAGATGGCCATAACCTTTTCGATCCCATGTGAAGCGGGAAACTACGAGCTCATTCCGAATGGCGTGGATATCATGGTGACACCACAGAACACCGAGGAGTTTTATGCTCGCCTGTGTGCCGAGTATGCGAAGGTGGAGCACCGTAGCAGTCTGGCGCTGCCAAAGTCTGGTGCGGCTGCTGTTCTGACCGGCAGCGACATGCCCTTTCTGAAACAGTTTCAACATTCCGCCCAGTCGTTACTCCGTTCCGCCATCCCGCTCAAACCAGAGGAAGCCCTTGTGGAAGGCCTTCGCTGGAACATTGTAGTGCCCACAAAGAATTTTTCCATTCCTCTCAAGCCTAATGGTGTGCATGAGAAGGTTCAGCCCGGGGAATTCTTTGATTACCTGCGGGCGTCACTGGCCAAGGTAAACGAGATCTGTGCCGCCATCAAAGCGGAAGGCCGTTACCCACCTTTGGTTCCTCAGATGCCGATTGTGGAGCAACTCAGCTCAGTGCAAAAGGGAAATCTGTGCCACTTGTTGAACCACCCAAGAGATGTACATCGACTTCGCGAGCAACTGGAGATGGAGAACAGCGCGCGCATGCGTGACACGGCTATTCCCGTGCAGCCAAGCGCGGCGGAGACGGCCATGTTCTCCCCCACTCACGCAACAGGCAATCTCTTCTCACCACCACAGCACATCAGCATGTAGAGATGAGCGCGTGAAGGATGCTAGCAGGTATTTCCCGTATTATTATTTATTGCTGCGATGCAGTTGACGTTGCGTATGCACGTGCACGAATGGGTGAGCGTTTGTGCAAGCATCATCGTGGTTCCTGTTATGTCTGCAGAGTACAGGCCTTCTTGAGCTAGCTTTTACTTCCCCAGTCTTCTCCTCCCTGTGCTGTGGCTGACTGCAAAGTCTCCGTTGGGGTATTGGAAATTCTACTGTTGTGCCACTTCCTGTGTGGGAGTAGCGTGAAACAGGCTTGAGTTCGTGTGGAAGAGGTGGGGAAGGAAGAGACATGAAGGGGATGCTAGAGCGGAGTGCTACCCGCAAACCCTAGGAAGCACCAGGCGTACCAAGAAAATGAGCAAGAGACAATAAGAAACAGGTGCGATCGTCCGGCAGGTGTCCAGTCAGCGCAGTTTATACAGATCCATATGCATGCAGATGTCTACATTCTAAAGTGAGGGAAGGCATACATTTTAGCTCGCAGGGATTGAGTGTGGGGGTTTTATGAAACCAAGCACGGATGAGCACAAGCTCGCTCTTACCCACAGCACAAGAAGTTGCCGTCCCTACTTGCCACCTGCTAATGATCGTCGTATTCGGTGCCCTTGGGTCATGTGCCGATGCTCTCAACAGAAATTCCTTATGCTCACCAACAGACGCGGTGCATCCCCTCTCTTTTTACTTCCTGTTTCTTTGCTGCAGTGCGTGATCTCCTTCCTGTTGAACCTTGTACCTTCAGAGGGCTTACTGCAGAGGGACATGCTTAAGCACTGGGTTGGCCCAGCCGCAGTGGCGGTAAGCGTGGCCTACGTTCATTACACGAATCGCAGTGAGCAGCCATACCTTCCGTTGAGCACCTCTACATACTGCCTTCTATGGCTTGCTGTGTACATTGGCGGTCTGATACCAAAGAATTCGTACTTTCCGCCTTTCTTCTTCAGCGCCAACCTCTATTTCCTGGGGTACAGACTGTACTGCTCAAGGCTTGTGGGCTATCAGTTCCTGCGGCCAGTGATGCACCAGCCCAATCCGTATCCACATTCAGACTACCGTATGGGGGTGCGTTGTTTAAGCGAAGTTGGCCTGCAGCTATGGCAAGGGCCCGCATCTGGCGGCGTTTCTTCGAGCACGACACGGCCGGCACACCCTTCCACGGCAACGCATGTCGTCAGCGACGAGCGAAGTGACAGCTTTGAGGGTCGGGGTGGTGGGATTATAGATATGGCAGCTCTATGCCGCAGAAGTGCCGACACGGGTGTGATCATCGTACCCGTTCCTTTGTTTACTGACAACTACGCTTACCTACTTGTGAGCCTTGCCACGAAGAAAGTCGCGGTGGTGGACCCCGCGGATTATCTCAAAGTAGTTCAAGCCCTCAATCTCGTTAGCAAGCACTGTAACTGCCCACTGGTGCTGACTGAAGTGCTGACCACCCACAAGCATTGGGACCACGCAGGCGGCAACCAAGAGTTGCTGGAGTATGCGCAAGGTGCAGCAAATTTGAAGCGGAAAGCGTCCGGCGAGGCGCATGTGGACCCTGAGCTGGTCATCATCGGCTCAGTCGTGGACCGTCCCCTTGCTTGTACCACACTGGTAGAGGATGGCGAGGAGCTGTGTGTGGCGGGCGGTGGGATTAGGGTTAGGGTTATTCTTGCTCCCGGCCACACGGCCGGGTCCGTCATGTTTCTCGCCGGCGACGCCGCCTGGGTGGATGGCCAGAAGCAGCGCGCCGCCCTCTTTACGGGTGATTGTCTCTTTTGTGGTGGAATTGGTGCCCTCTTCGAGGTGAGCAGCACCGCCCAGTTGGTGCACATACGCAACTGCTTCGTATCCGATTCCCGTACGGTGACGCATCCAGGATCCAAGCAGGCGCTTGCAGCAGACGATGTGCTGATTTATGTGGGCCACGAATACACGGAAGTACTGCTTCAAGAGCTGCTGTCATGCATGAAGCGGGCGTGTCCCCCTGAGAAGTCCTCCGTGGCATTCCAGGAGTATCAACAACATGTGGAGCGGGCATTAAAGGAAACACAAAGCCTGCGCGTGGCTTCGGATGGGCTGATGGACTCTGCCCACTCACACGCTGGGCACGACACAGTGGTAAACCTAGCGGCTGATAGGGCGACCGCTTCACCTTCAAAGCTTCCCTCCTGCACGGTGCCCTCCACGTTGGCGGTGGAGCGGCGAACGAACCCACTGCTTACCCTTGATCCTGTAGTCTTGGAGACCATGGTGCGATCCCCTGACGCCTTTGATTCTATTCAGGCTGACAAGGCCATTTATTGCTCCTGCCATCGGCGCCTGCCGGAGGGGGGTGAGGGAACACGTTGAACCCTGTGATTTCAGCGAGCAGGTGGACAGATGGCGAGGGGCACCGGGTAGCGGCGTCATACAATAATCTCCTGTTTCAGTACCGATGGCCAGCTTAGACGAAACTGATCCACAGTGCCACAATGTACGATGGCACTTTACGGTGTGGTAACGTGTACGATGAGGATTGTGGCGTACTGATTGTTGTCCACCTATTTCATCTCTGTCACTCTTCACAGCGCTCTTTCCTTCCAGTCCGTCTTATGGTCCTGTACCTTGTGGTGGGTCAGGTGTACACTGGGCAACTGCGGCCTATCACCGTCATGGTTTCTGTCGTCTCTGTTTAGTTTACTTGTGGCGCTGGAATATGCAATTGTCACTTCCCTTCTCTTTCTCTTATTCTTATAGTGCTTCACATGGCCGCTCCTGCTTTTGCCAATTCGTCAGATGTCCCTCATGCGGGTGTTACCTTACTGCAGCCCAATGGCACCAACGCCGTGCCTGACACCGCTGACGATGTGGAGGTTCTGCCGATCGGCAGTGGGGGCGAGGTAGGTCGCTCCTGTGTTGTACTGCGTCACAAGGGACGCTCCGTCATGATGGACTGCGGCAATCATCCCGCGAAGAGCGGCCTCGACTCGCTACCTTTCTTTGACAGCATCAAGTGTGACGAAGTGGATGTCGTGCTGATCACGCACTTCCATCTCGACCACTGTGGTGCCTTGCCCTACTTCTGCAATCAGACAGGTTTTAAAGGGCGCATTTTTATGACAAGCGCCACAAAGGCATTTTATAAGATGGTCATGAACGACTTCCTGCGCGTGGGCTCCGGCGCGAGTGACCTGGTGACCAACGAGTGGTTGCAGAGCACGATGGAGAGGATTGAAACGGTCGAGTACCACGAGGAGGTAACCGTCAATGGTATCCGCTTTCAGCCATTTAACGCAGGGCACGTACTTGGAGCGGCCATGTTCATGGTTGACATTGCAGGCATGCGAGCGCTATACACCGGTGATTTCTCCCGCGTGCCCGATCGCCACCTCCTGGGCGCGGAGGTGCCGCCATATTCTCCCGACATTCTGATTGTGGAGAGTACAAACGGAATCCGTGAGCTGGAATCACGCGAGGAGCGTGAGAATTTGTTTACCTCTGGTGTCCATGAGGTAGTGAAGCGGGGTGGTCGCTGTCTCGTTCCGGTGTTTGCCCTGGGCCGGGCGCAGGAACTGCTGCTCATTTTGGAAGAGTACTGGGACTCGCACAAAGAGCTGCAAAACATCCCCATCTACTACGCCTCATCACTGGCTCAGCGCTGCATGAAGTTGTACCAAACGTTCGTGAGTGCCATGAATGATCGGGTGAAGCAGCAGCACGATAACCACCACAATCCCTTTGTGTTCAAGTATATTCACTCACTGCTAGACACGAAGTCTTTCGAGGACAATGGCCCCTGCGTGGTCCTGGCGTCACCTGGTATGCTGCAGTCAGGCATTTCATTGGAGTTGTTCGAGCGCTGGTGCGGAGACCGCCGAAACGGCATTATCGTAGCGGGCTATTGTGTGGATGGTACCATTGCGAAGGACGTACTGTCGAAGCCGAAAGAGATTACCAAGCCCGATGGCAAAGTGCTTCCCTTGCGCATGGGCACCATTATGGCCGTTTCCTTCTCTGCCCACTCTGATGGCCGGCAGACGCGTGATTTCATTCAACAACTGCCCAAGGTGCAGAACACGGTGCTCGTGCACGGAAACGCTAGCGCCATGCTGCAGCTTAAGAATAAGCTTACCCAGGACTTCAAGGAGCGTTCTATGCAGGTGTACACCTCTTCCAACCAGGAATCCATCCGTATTCCCTTTGTGGTGGAGCGCACAGCGAAGGTGTTGGGCAAACTAGCGAACACAGCGGTACGGGAGGGAGAGTTTGTGAGTGGCGTTATGCTCGTCTCCGGGCAACATGCCTACAGTATTGTGCACCCAGATGACGTCCCTGTGTTTACTGATCTTAGTGTCGGTCGCATTCAGCAGGCAATGGTTCTCCCACTGCCTCGGCACAAATCGCCTCTGGAGGTGTTGGAGGTGCTACAGAGGTATTTTGCGCAGAGCAAAATGTTTGAAAATATTCAACCGATCGCACAGACCCCTCTTGAGGCAGAAGAGGCGAGGGAGAAAGCAGCGGCTCTCAACGGCACGGCTGACGAATTGAAGAATACCACCAAGCTTTTTGTATCCCGTGACGTCACAGTGGACGTACACAAGAGCTCCCAGTCGCAGACGACGCTCACGATCACCTGGTTCACCAGCCACTACAACGACCTTCTCGCGGATGTAGCATGCATTGCCCTTGCTAAGCTGGCGGATGAGACGAGCGATGTAGAGGAGGATGTAGCGCTGTTGCCGGCTGATGTTTCCGGACAGGATCGTATATTTAGGGTCAAGTGCTTTCACCATATGATTTCACAATTCTACCCTGCCGTCACGACCAATCTGGCGACAGGTGCGTGTAGCATTGAGCTGGAGGATGGGCAGGTGGCTAACATTGCCGAGTGCATCGAGGTGGAGCTTCAGGGCCAGAGCAAAGTGGCGGTCAACTACGACTCTCCCGAAGTCCACAAGCTAAAGGCTATCTTGAAGCGCATCTATCTAACGCTGTTTCCCATCCCAGCAGACAACGGGTGGTGTGACTGCGGTATGATACACGGTGAGGAACCCCCCGCGGAGTAACCGGGTTGTGCAGGAAGGAAAGGGATGGAGGAAGAGAAATAAATTGGTTTGGATTGTGGCTGTTGGCGTACACGTGATAGACTGTACCCATTAGCGCGTTTTTGAGCCGTACTTGTGTTGATCGAGGCGCCCCGCCTTCTTCCGGACGGGGATCGAGATGCAGGGATAATGCCATCAGAAAAGGGTCTTTGCTGTATATGCCTTTGAACGGTATTGCGTCGCGAAGCTGAAATCCTAATCAACCCTCCATGACTGTATGCTGCAGTTACCACCGAGCCAGTAGTGCTAGAACGCGCCCCGTATGCATAAGGTTGGGGCGGGGGCGATGAAGCGTGACTGTGTACCCTATACCACCCCCGGAGAATGAGAGCAATGTCGTTGTTGCTAGTAGATAGTCTTTGTGGCGCGATGTCCCCCACCCCCTATAGACAGTGTGGCATCGTCCATCTCTACTAACCTTTTTTTCTTCTGCATCTACACCATTTCTACCTCCTCATCTTTGCCATACCTCCCTTACTAATTCCTCGCACGCGCCGAAACTAAAGAGCGCTGCTCTGTTTGACGATATTGCCACGTGCCGCCGCCCCTCCTGGGACTGAGTGTGTGGAGGCTCCCCTCCAGCGGTCTCGCCTCTTGGAGGCGTGTACAGAGAGCTGTTGGCTGGAATAGCGACTGTTGTGCTCATTTCACCACATTTGGTTGTACACCTTGATGGGGGACAGAACCTCCACTCCGTACAAGGGGAACGGAAGATTCCCTCAGCTGAAGAAACCGCGTGAGGGTGTCCCTCCTTCACCTTCCGTTCAACGCAGGCGTTTGCCAACACCTGTCCGGCATCTGGTCGGCACCTTCAATAGCCATTCCTCACCATCGCTGCATCCACCAAGACGAACGATGGACAACGCCAGTAATCGCCCGAGTAACCACCGGCGACCTGTTTCTACTCCTTGTTATACACTTGCCCATGACAGCCATGCTGCCATCGTGTGTCCTGCATCCCTCCATTCAAGTCCAGGAAGGGTTCGTTCACCGCAGCACCGCAGCCCATCTGCAACGGGGACAAAACAGGTCCCATTGGGTCGCTCGCACAGCCTTCCAGTGTACAGCTCGTTTTCATATGGCACTGCCCATGCCCAAGCTACCGCCGTAGCGTCGACAGGTAGAGCTATTCCATTGCCCCCCGTCGATGGCCTGCATCCGATGTCCACCGCGATGCGTGGTCGATATGGAGAGGAGCCAGTTGGGCGTGATGGAGACATGCATCAGCGGCCCCCAGACGGTGTAGCAGCGCTCAAAGACAGCACGGAAAGAGAGCGTTGCTCTCCTAACCGTTTGCCAGTTGCTACAGCACCACAAGCGTCTGTCTCGCACAGCTTATCGGCGGGTATTCTCCCCCCTTCTCCCACGGCGGTAGAGAAGGCACCTGATGACAACGCGGTCCCGCAGCGCCCTGGCCTTCCGCTGTTCCCCGGAAGCCCCAGCACCGGGCGAGCGTCCATTCCTCCCCGCCTCGTTGGCGCACAGCGACAGAGAGTCTCACCTGCTCGGCGGCCCATGCAATCTGTAGAGATCGCTTGTGCGCGCGCTGTGTCCCGCAACAGGACCCGCTCTGGGTCCTCAGGCCGCCGTACTCGCCCCACCTCCCCCCAATGCCCGGCCCACGCGTTTCCTGGTGCAAAACGTGTGGACGATGATGCTGTGACTCTGACAACGAAGCTACTAATTGGTGCAGGGGTAATCGCGGGGGCAGCTGCGGTGGCGTGTGCGATCTTTGCTTTGACCCGGAGAGGGCCCACGCATTCATCTCAGCGAGGAAAAGCGAGGAAAATGGTTATTGATGGTGATTCCACTTCCGATATCGTAATGGCCCGGCCTGGAGTAACGACTACCAGGACCGGCGCAATGGATGACAGGGTCCCTACCAAGATTGCGGCACAGTTGGATACCGTTCACGAGATTAGAGAACGTGTTGTCTACAACATTAAACTAATTGGGACGCACGGGAGTCCCCTCCGGGCCCGAGTACATCGCCAGTAACGAAAGGAGAGCATTTTGTACCGGTCCATTCACGCACTCCCGTGCGCTTCATATAGGTGGCCTCACTTGAGGATCAATCACATGTGCAGGACTAGTCCGTACGGTTGTGCCTTATTTTATGGTGCGCACCATCACGGCTTTCATGGGAGTGATATTTTTTTCTTTATGGTCTCTGCTGCTGCTCCTCCATCTCCCCATTTACCTTCGTGCTGTGGAGATGATGTATCGCTACAACAGTCCAGCCTGCCGTGGGCGGTGGGAAAGGAATGTGGGTAAACCTCTTATTTCTGTACCTCGGCTACCTTTCGCTGCTAGGGCTCCCCACAGCATCATCCGTGCGGATCGCAACGAAAATGAGGCGCTTGCTGGGTGTTGTGGGGGACAGGCATGCTTTTACTTTGCATCTCTTTTTTTTTTGTGTGTGTGCTTTCTGAGCAGTAATTTGTGCCGTCAGCGTTTTTTCTTCTGGAGAGAAGGCTCGCCAATTCACAGGCAACACCTTGTAATACGTCTCTGCAGTAGGTGGTTAGTCCTGTCTCGTGATGGCGAAGAAGGAAGAAAGCAAAGATATGAAAGTGAAGCAGGAGGTCTCCAGTGAGGACGACAACGCGGATCAGCTAGACGAAGATGAGCAGAACTGGTGGGAGCAGGAGAACATTCACTTCGCAACACGTGGCGAGAAGCGTTGGGACACGCTCAGTCATAATGGCGTCATGTTCCCGGCAAAGTACGTGCCCCATGGCATCCCTATCTTCTACGACGGCAAGGAGTTTAAGATGACGCCAGAAGAGGAAGAGGTGGCCACGATGTTTGCTATCATGAAGGAACACGACTACTATCGTAATGAGGTCTTCCGCCGAAACTTTTTTAGCAGCTGGCGCCAGATCCTTGACAAGCGCGATCACCCCATCCGCCGTCTGGAGCTTTGCGAGTTCGAGCCCATCTATCAATGGCATCTGAGGGAGCGGGAGAAGAAGCTTAACCGCACCAGGGAAGAGAAGAAGCAACTAAAGATGCAGTCAGATAAGGAGGCTGAGCCCTATCGCTATTGTCTGTGGGATGGTAAGCAGGAGCAGGTGGCCAACTTCCGTGTAGAGCCGCCGGGCCTCTTCCGCGGCCGCGGCAAACATCCCATGATGGGGAAACTTAAACGCTATGTCTATCCAGAGGATATCACTATCAATATCGGCAAGGAGGCCAAAGTACCTGACCCGCCTGCCGGGCACCGATGGGGAGCAATCCAGCACGACAACACCGTAACGTGGCTTGCCATGTGGCGCGACACCGTTCTCGGCAACTACAAGTACGTGATGCTGGCACCGTCTTCAGTGGTGAAGGGGCAGTCAGACATGCTCAAATTTGAAAAGGCGCGGCAGTTGAAGAACCACGTGGACCACATTCGTGAATCCTACACGGCAGATTTTAACTCTCGCGACGCGCACGTTGCACAGCGCGCGATGGCGATGTACTTCATCGACAAATTGGCCCTTCGTGTGGGTAATGAAAAGGGCTCCGACGAAGCGGACACCGTAGGCTGCTGTTCGCTTCGCGTGGAGCACATCAAGCTATTGCCGGATAACATGGTGAGGTTTGATTTCCTGGGAAAGGACTCCATCCGGTATGAGAATGAGGTGAAGGTACTGCCAGAGGTATACAAGCTTTTGTCTCACTTCACGCGAGGGAAGCGCCCCGATGATGACATATTTGATCACTTGACCCCCACACAGCTCAATGACCATCTAAAGTCCTTCATGAAGGGGCTCTCCGCCAAGGTGTTTCGTACCTACAACGCTTCCATCACGCTTGATCACTGGTTCAAGGAGAAGCCAGTAAACCCGAAGGCCTCCATTCCAGACAAACTCACATACTTCAACAAGGCGAACACAGAAGTTGCTGTGCTGTGCAACCATCAGAAGTCCGTCTCGAAAAACTTTCGCAATCAAATGAGCCAGCTGGTTGCCAAGTCCAACTACACTGAGAAGATCATCGAGCAGCTGGAGAGAGCGCAGGCTGTGATGAAGTCCAAATCGCTAGAGGCGGCGGTCAAGGAATTCTTTGCAGAGCAAGACCGTATTCAGTACGAGTGGCTGGATGCTTATGGCACAGAGGAGCAGAGAGACGAGTATGCGAAATTGGTTGCGCAGCGTGGGATGCCAAAGGTGCGCTCCAGCTCGACAGAGAAGAAGGCCCGCTCTTCCACAGGGAAGAAGTCCCGCTCCTCCACAGGGAAGAAGAAGAATGGATCCAAGAAGGTGACTTCTGCCAGGTCGGCCGGCAAGAAGAAGACAAAGAAGTCCCCCAGTAAGGCAAGCAAAGTGAAGGTGTCCGCAAAGAAGGGGCGTACGGAGGAGAGCTCGGATGACGAGCCCATTGGCTCTTTGGTTCTCAAGACAAAGCCAGGAGTCAAGCGCCCCCGTAACGGCAACGCCGTGAAGATAGAGGCCAGTGATGATGATGTGCCCTTGGCTTCCCTGTAAACCCCTTGTGGTACAAGGGCACATATGAGTGCATGGTAGTGGGGAGGGACTTTACTAGAATAGTTGCTGGGGTAAGTATGACCAAAGGACATGCACGAGAGAAGCGCTCGAAATTACATGTATCCGCCAGCAGCATGACGAGCCCCGCACTCCCACTTCCCCCTATTGCGTTCTCAAATCGGCCAAGTTGAAAGGAGTGGGACGGCTACAAGCTGGCGATGTTAACAGCATCTTGTGTGAAGGTGGTTTCCTTTGGAGTAGAGAGGGGAGGGCCTACTCGTAGCACGCATATTGCTGGGTAGCCTCTCCTGCGCGGCTAGAATGGATAGCTTGTAACATCATTTTTTTCCCTGTAGACGTGAGCATGGGTGTCAGTGGCCCTTGCATGAGTGGCCCCCCCCCCAACTGTTTAAGCATCGCCTCATTCCGTTTCTGTCGCCTTTTCTTTCAGCGGTTGCCTGACCACACCGCCGTGCCGCAAGTGCATAGAGGCTGGCCTTTCTCATGGACAAACCTCTTGCGCCATAGCGACATCGCGTCCAGGTTGCTCAATGAACTTCTCCAATGGGCTGGCTGTGTGCCCCCTAAGTTCGCTATGTGGGTCCCTACCGGATGCCCTGGTGATGTTAAGGAAAGTGTGGATGGGCTATGTGGTGCAGCGTGCATGCCAAACATCACAAGAGGTGGAACGGGAGCCATCGATCGCAACGGTTTTCTCCTATGGTCTAGAGGAAGCGGGGGCAATGGGCAGGACACCCGGTTTCCGCTGTTAGGAGACAGAGGGGCAGCATGTTTGTGCCACATACCATTTGATTATTTCCCTGTTTCACGCTTGAGTCTTTCCGGCAAGGTTGCTGGTCCAATTTGGGCGGGTGCACGGCACCGTCGAGGTTCTAGTCCAGTCCGTGGGCACTGCGTTGCCAACCTACTGCAAAATTGCCACAAGCCATTTTATTTGCCGCCATAGAGTTTAGGTGGAACGGCACCCTGACTGTCCCACAACACAAGACACACGGACCTGCTACCCTTCCCACGGCCTTCCCCTCGGCGAGCGGCAAGACGAAACGGAAGACCCGTCATAGACACAAGGAAACGTTGCCATGGTCGCCACGCTATCGGCACATGTTGCCTCCAATCCTAAAGCGATCAATTCATCGCTGCAAAAATTAACGTGCACTTCGCAGGGCATTGTCGATATTGACATTCACCCATCAGCTCTCTCGCTACTGACAGGCAATGCGCCAGTTGAAGTGAAGCAGGCAGCTGCCGCCATTCTCTCCCTCTCCCCGAATGGTGCGGCGGATACGGCCAGCAGGCGCCGGAAGAAATCCCTCGCATGCAGCCTGCATTCCTCCACTGGGCAAGGTGGTGGGGGTACTGGCATCCGCAATAGTGTGGAGAGGACGATGACCTATGCGGAAGGGGACAGCTTTAACATTGGGCTAGCATTTTCCCTTCGCACCGTACTCCTGTCCCGCAACCGTATTACGAACCTCCTCGGAGTGGTTCAGTTCCACAATGTTCAGCGGCTGTCGCTTCTTGGTAACGGCATTCGCCGCATTGAAGACTGCGAGGCCCTTGCGCTTCTTCCGCAGCTCTCCTACTTGTCACTGGAGTTTAATCCCGTGGCCGCTCTTCCTCACTACCGCGCTCATCTCCTGCGCATCTGCTCCTGGCCGAAGACTCTCTCCCGCGAACACTGCAGACTGCGTAAATTAGATGGCACAGCTGTCACCGCCTTGGAGGTGGACACGGCGGTTGGTTGCCTGCAGCGGGAGATGGCCATGTTGCCAGAATTGTTTCATCGTCTGCGTCTCATATCCTTCTTGGAAAATGTGGAACGCAGACTGGCCTTGCATCACGAAATGAAGAAGCGAGGCGTACTGTTCAGGGACCCTGCGTTAACAGCCACGGTTGACAGTATACTGAATCTGGGAGGTGGGGCAGTATTGGAGGCCGTAGATCTGGCACAAGCGGCGCACATGACACGGAAGCTTGTGGGCGACAAAATGAAGGAGTTCTTTCCGTCGAGGAACCGTGGGTACTCGTCTCGCCAGAATGGCTGCACCTCCCTTGATGCGCGAAAGAATCCAAGATCGTGTCACGGTACGCGTGATTCCAACTCCCTTGCGGCAACTTCATGTGATGATACACCCCCTACATGCAACACGGACATGTGTAGCGCGGATGTTACCACGAGCGATGCCTGTGCCACAGAGGTGCTAGAATGTGTTTCAGATATCGTTATTGGTAGCTTGAGTTGGAGTCAACTCTCACTCCGAAATGCAGAGCAGAGTCTGTTGGATGCCACCTGCGATAAGTGGTCCGAGGACCTCTTCCGCAGAACCATCTCCTTTATGGACGTCAGGGTGTGCACCATGCTACTGCGCGTGGCGCGCATTCTAGGGCAGGCCATGGACTCCAACACCGTTGACCGACTGTGCCGCAGCTGGTTGAACCTTGTGGCGCAGTTCGCAGAGGGGTGCCCTCTCAGTACTGTCAACGTCACTGGGAGCCGTCGCAGGCTGACACCCATACGCGTGTGTACACCGTCCCGCAGGACCGCCAAATCCATGGTCGTTGCGGAAATAGATGTTGATATGGTTGAAACCATCTCGAATGTTACCGAGGATCCTCGATCCATCTCCGCCTCAACCGGCGGTGAAGACGTCGGACGAATAGAAGAGATGGCAACGCATCTTATACCCTCCTTATTACAGAGCACACTACCTGACGGTGGTGGTGTACAGCGAGTGAGTTTACCAACGGAATCCCTAAGTTGCCGTAGTAACACGTCAGAGCTTCAGCCACGCAGCCACCTCCCTGTCGCCACACCGTCCGTTGACATGGCCCATACTTCGTTGTCAACCACTCGCCCACCCTCTGTTGCGCGCCCGACGAATCGTTTAACCGATTTCTCCGCCGTCCCAGTGACCCAAGGCACAGCGCTTTCCTGTGGCGATGAGCAACTTCGAGGACGACTAGAGGAACACTTGTGTTTAATGCGCGAGCGACAAGCAGGGCGAATACTGCAGCATTGGAAGGCCGCCCTGTGCCACCGATACCATTGGCAGCAGTGCGCGTCATACATACAGAAGAAGGTAGGCCGTGCCGTGCAGTGTCGTGCTTCCGGCCTGGCTTTGGGGGGTCTGGTGTCACAACTGCCGTATTTGGAGCGGAAGCGCGTCTTCTTCGTGCGATGGTGGCAACAGGCCGCCGAGGCTCGCGAGGTGTACCATTTCTTTTTGCGGAAGCGACTGCACAGGTGGCGGATGGCTTCTCACGATGTACAGAGCATTCGCTGCGTACAGCTGCGCTGGTGTCGCAACCGACTAGGGAGGTCCTTCACCAGATGGAAGGATCGTGCGAATGCGCACGTTGCCCAGCGTGTCGCAGATGCACAGCGGCGAGTGCTCGCCTCCTGTGGGGCTGGCTGCAATTCCCCCCACTCCGGGAACGCCCATGCCGGCATGCCGGGTAGCGTCTCCCCGCGGATGTCAATGCCGGAGGGGGGCGATGTGTTCGCCTTTGGTGGTGTTCCGTGTCTAAGCCCGCTGGCTGCGCAAAGCGCTCGTCGTTCAACAAGTGAAACAGTGGGCCACTCGGACCGGTATGCTTCATCCGGAGGCCACTCACCACGTAGAGACTCCCTTCTCAAGGATGTGGAGGCAGTGCGTGACGGTTGTAGGCCACAAAGCGTCCAGTGCTCTGTGGTGGCCGACCGACTACTAGCACCACCCCCTCCTCTCGCAGACCTAGCTGCCGTAAACCCTCCTGCAGAAACCCACCAGAGCGAAACAAAGCGGGTGGAGGTAAGATCTTCAAGCCCCTTCCTGCGCTACGTACCATCGAGCGGTCTGACTAGCCACGATCAACTAGGTTCCGAATTTCCTCTCACACCAAGCCCACTTCCGCCCTCGCCGATTGGTCGAGTGCCGTCCCCAGATTTAGCAGCTATGAACTCTTTTCTCTCTGTGAAGCGGAGTAAGTGGACCCAAACGATGGCTGAGCATGCGACGTGCGATATCCCCGAGCATCCTCAGGCAGGAGAAGTACATTCCTTGAAGGAGATGGTCGACTTTCTAACGAACGAACGGGGAAAACTGGTGAAGCAGCTCATCCAAGCGCGCCTTGATCAGGAGGCCGTCAGGATGACTGGTGAACAGAAGGATTGCCAGATAATCCTTCTTCAACAGGAAGTTAAGGATATGAACGTGCGCGAGCAGTGTGCATTTGCCGCTCAGGAAAGATACCGTGCAGAGATTCAGCGTCTCAAGCAGTTAGTGGAGGCTCTTCGCGAAGAGCGCCGTGATACTCTTCTGCAGCTGGGAGATCAAATCAGTGCGGGCAGTGGATGTGGCGCTTAGCACCGCATGCGATGAGGAGCTCGGCCGGTATGGGGCTCGGCATGGGGGGTGCTGCTTGCTTCTTGGTGTCGTGGCTGGGGATAGGGAGTTGGCCAGGTATTGGACGACAGTAGGTGCGAGTTAGCATTAACAAAACGGAGAATGATATGTTGTTCTCTTGGATATGACTTGAATACTCATATTGCTCTGGTGCGGTCATATTCGCGCAAGCATTTATGCCAATGTTGATCTCTTTTTTGGGGGAGGGCTTTTGTACATCGATGATGGAGAGGATACGTTTTCGCCGTTGGATACAACTGGCGCAGACGGTAGCTAAGGAAGCCGTACACATATCATGTTTGGCGGCGGAGAGGAGTACTTCCAAACGCCACCGGAGATAGACCGTGATGCGCTCCGTTGTTTCAGCACCTTGTGCGCTCGCTTGCGCGAGGTGACAAAGCCAGGCAAAAAGACTATCGCCGAAACGGCGGCCCTCGCTCGAGAAGTGGGCGACAGCGAGCTGGCCTATGAGCTGGTGGTGGGCGCTCTCTTCCGGCACATAAAGAGTTGGACGGGAAGTAAGCAGCTGGCGTGCTGGTATGTGCTAGACAAGTTGTGTAAAGAAGATCGCGATAAGTACGGATATACCGCGGGAAAGTACATTCTGGAAATCGGCCGAGACTACATCCCTTACGAAGATCCCGAGGTGGGTCCTAAATATGAAAGCCTGGTGGAGCACTGGCACAGTGTCTTCCCTCGACACGTCGTCGATGCGCTGTGGTTGGCTAAGAAAGATCGCTTGTGGGCCGTAGAACACCCTGCGGAGGTGCTTCAGCAGCAGCAGCAAGAAGAGCGGGAGTGGGAGCGTGACGAACGCGCGGCAGAGGACGAGGAGGGCCTCAATGACTTCGGCCAGCCGTGCATAGACTACCTACAGGGCCGCTGTGCGTGGGGTGATCAATGTCGCCTTCTCCACCCGCCAGGGGAGGGAGGCAGCCTCCCGCCTGAGTGCCGTATGGGGGATTGGAAGTGCTCTGCCTGTGGTGTCATCAATCGTCACTACCGTCGGCGGTGCTCTAACTGTGTACGGGAGAAACCCCAGTACAAGAAGGATAGCAGACAGAGCATAGAGGATCAGCTGCTAACGTCGCCAGACCCGTCCGTGGCGGCGGCCCTCACCCAACAGTTTGGATATGATCCTTATTCACCTGCGGACGCCATTGCCCAGTGGCGTCTACGACTGGAACACGCTACCGTGCCCGAATACTTGGAGGAGCGTCGCGCAGCGTACAAGGTACGCATTTTGGGGAAACCCCCATCCACCCCCCTTGAAGAGCGGTGCAAGAATCAAAAGCATTTCCCAGACGTCGACATCGGGCCTGATGAAAGTTCCTCTATGCTGCTGGACGCCGCCCCTAGCGCCAAGCGGCAGCGGCACGATTCTATAGTGCCACAGGGTACCTCTTCGAGGCAGGCCGTTGCTCTCCTCTGCCAGCTAATCATGGAGCGCGGTATGCACGATGCAGTGACGCCGCGAGCGTTCTTGGACCTGGCAGGCCGCATCCAGAGCCTCTCTACAGGGGAGGCGGACAAGCTTTCCGAGTCCCAGGCAGAAGCCTTCTTGGGGGTTTGCAAGTTAGCTTATACCGCCTGGAATGCCACTAGTCACACCACGCCGTTTGTATCCTCATTCTTTAAGGGCATTCGGCGTCACGAGAGCAGTATTGGTCTTCTCCCTACCCAGGAAGAACAATTGGTTTCCATCACGACCAAGTTTTTGCCTTAGGCGGTGAAATGTTCTGTGCACCAACTGTCCCAGTTGAAA
>JAIZPF010000022.1:56590-69914 GCA_020509355.1 Blechomonas ayalai | reverse complement strand
TTTTTTTTTTTGAGAGAGAGGGAAGGGGGGTGGGCGGTGGAATAAAGCAATTTACTTCCGAGGCTACAAGTCCCTTCTGGGGGAGGTAGCGCGTGTGAGACTGGGAAGGTACCTCCTTCCGCGGTGATGGCTTTCTTTGGTGAACGCGCCTGTTGCGCAAGCATGGCACATCTATGCCGATGAGTATGTTGCTGCCATTTCCCTTATTTTTATTTTGCTTTCTACCCCTTTCCGGATTGCTGGCCGTCATTCTGCCGTATTGATCGCGGCCTATTTATCCCGCAATAGACTTAGTGTTTAACTCCCACACTTGGCTAACCTCCACACAAACCAATAAAAAATGAGCTTTTCCCTTCTTGTCCAACCAGTGACGTTCGGACTGAATGCTGATGACAAGGACAACGTTCTTGCAGCAAAGCGGATCACCAGCGCAAGCCATACGGACGGTGACAAAATACAGGCATTTGCTGTTGTCGAGGACCTTCAGCAGCGCCTGCGCGATGACCTGCACATGGAGTCGGTGATGCTTCGACTCCGCCATGAGCCCCGTCATCTTCAATACGTCTACGAAGACAAAGGCGAGGCCCTCTTCTCTGGTGATGCCATCTCCTTTCACAACTTCACTGACAGTGAGGGAAACATCACCCGCCGCCTGGTAGTGCTTTACCCTATGAACCCCTTGCGCTCCGATGAGGTCGCGCGTCGCCACTTGGTCAAAAGAATCCAGGATAGCTCACGAAATGAGAAGACTCCCATCGAGCTGGTCGACCTGCGACCCTTTGAGGCGGAAAAGAAGTACCTCGAGGGCACCGGCGCCGTACGGTTTTCCCATGATGGAAAATTTGCCTACATGTCCCGCTCCTCTCGCACGAACGATGAGGTCTTCGAGGTGCTGTGCAGTAAGGAGAACCTGAACATCCCGGCCAAGAACCGCTTCGTCTTTACCTCGGCTCTTGCGTCTAACAAGAAGGGGCAGACGCAAACCGTTCCACACACAGACGTGTTAGGCTGGTGCGGCAAGGGTATTTGCGCTTGGGCACTGGACAGCATGCAGTTTAGCTCAAAGGAGGACCGTGCAGCATTTATCCACCACGTAGAAACAGAGTACAAGGTGGGACTGACACTGCGTGAGGACGAGGTGTACGCCTTTGTCGGCAATGCGAAGGAAATCGCCCTTCGCACCCCAGAAGGGAAGGAGCGTCGGGTGCTGTGCCTTTCGGAGACGGCCTTCAATGCCATGCAGAAATGCAATCTGCGCGCACTGCAGCAGTGGTACGGCCCCGGTGGCCTGCTTGTTGTATACGCCGAGGTACTGGAGCGTCGATGTGGCACATCCGTCGGTTCCTGTCTAGCCCTGGCGCAGACCCACGGAAGTGCACTGCCGAAGGCCTGCGAACAGACGACCCTGGCTCTTATTGGTATGTCGGAGAACGAGAAGATGTATCTATGAACCGGTGTGGGAATGATGTACAGCGTGGCTTGTATTAAGGAGAGCTGTCTTTTCTCTTTTTTTTCTTCTTCATCATCTTTCGCCCACCTCCCTTTGTGTGTCATTCTTTTCCTGGCATTTAGCGGCAGTGTGTCGTATCATGCATCCCTCTCCCTCTAGATGTATGTGGATGCATGCTGCCATGGATGTAGTCTTTTTCCGTTCTTTGGCTATTCGTTTTGATTTTACAGGTGCCCGCTGTGGTGAAATGGGCGGGATTTAAAAAAAAAATCGGTACCCCGAAATGGGACAACCACGTTGGCTGTCATGGAGACCACCAGGAAATGCTTGCCATCTCACCATGGTGGAGCTTTCCCCGGTGATCACAACGTCCGTTGATCATCTTTCGATTCTTCTTCAGTGGGGACAAATATGGTTGTTTTCCTTTCTTGTTTGGCTTTCTTTCTCCGAAATCCCGTTGCTAGAACTCTACGCTGTGATTTGCTTATTTCTCCAAACCTACATTTGGAAGCCATGTCCTCCGTCCTGCTTGTCGAGCCTACCGAATTTGGGTCCAACCCCAAGATCAAGGATAACGCCTTTATCGCCCAGAGTAACGTGAGCGGGGCCCGTGCTGCGTCGGACCAGGTGCAGGCATTTGCCCTTCTCAAGGATCTGCGTGATCGCCTCATCCACGCGGGCATCTTCACGTCGCTGATTCGTCTCCGCCAGGAACCTCGCCACATGCAGCACGAGTATGAGCACAAAGGTGACGCTATTTTTCCCAACAACGCCATCTCCTTCCACCACTTCACTGACAGTGAGGGCAAGATCGTTCGTCGTGTGGTGGTGCTTTACCCCATGAGCCCGTACCGTCAGGGCGAGCTTCCCAAGGTCCAGCTCCTCGATAAACTGCAACAAGCTGTGGGGGGGAAGGATCCCATCGAGCTGGTCGACCTGCGACCCTTTGAGACGGAAGAGAAGTACCTCGAGGGCACCGGCGTCGTTAACATCTCCCATGATGGAAAATTTGCCTACATGTCCCGCTCCTCTCGCACGAATGATGAGGTCTTCGAGGTGCTGTGCAGTAAGGAGAACCTGGACATCCCGGCCAAGAACCGCTTCGTCTTCTCTGCCTCACTTCCCAACGAGTTGGGAGGGGAAGACGTCATCTATCACACGAACGTGCTGGGCTGGTGCGGCAAGGGTATTTGCGCCTGGGCCTTGGACTACATTAAGTTCGACTCGGAGGAGCATCGTGTTGCATTCTACGAGCATCTCGACAGGGAGTATGAATGCATCATTGCCCTCAACGAGAAGGAGGTTCGCTCCTTCGCCGGCAACGCCTTGGAGGTTGTCACGCACACAGCGGAAGGAGCAGAGCGCCGCATTCTATGCATGTCAGAAACTGCTGCACAGAACATGCAGAGCAAGAACATGTCATTGCTGAAGAAGTGGTACGGTGAGGACAACATGCTGACTTTCTTTGGTGATGTTGTGGAGCGTCGCACCGGTGGCTCCATCCGCTGCATGCTGGGCGCGTCTGTCACACATGGCACGGTCATCCCGTCCGCTACTGAACGCTCTACCATGGAGTTTGTTGGTATCTGTGAGTTGTAACGCCACTGTGTAGAGATTACCACAGAAGCCCCCTCTCGGTCTCGTCGCTGTGGCAGGGAGCGGATGAAAGTTATAGGGCCCGCTTGTTTTCCTTCTTCACATATATACTCGTGTGTGTAGGTGTGTGTGCATGTGACGCTGGTATTCTCTGGCCCCTTGCGATCGGCTTTGAGCACTATGCGTAGGGAAGGAGGAGAGGGCACTTCCAGGTCGGGGTGCGTTGTCGCTTCCCTTGAGAGGTGCATCTTTCCGCATTGTGCACACCACGCGAAGGCGCTGAGCTGGCGGAAGGGGTTAGGCAATCCCTGTGGCACGTTTTGCTTCTGAGCGCCAAGCGGTGGAACAGGTACCCCCATCCCCAACTCGCCCATTACACACGCAAACGCGAGTGCAGTGAACCGTGCGTCGGTGGTTGGACATTCAGCTCGGTCTTTCCGTTCTCAGCAACACCTCTTTTTTCTTCCCCCTCCCTCTGTTGGATCGTGTTGTTGGGGAAAATGGAAGGGGAGGGGGTAAGGCACACAAACGAGGGGAGGCGGGTTGCAACTTATTTATTTTAAATGGGGATAAACCCACTGGGGCAGGGGGACGGGAGATGCAAATGTTTTTTTTGAGAAAAGGATGAAAGAGACAAAACGTACGGTGAGCGAAAACAGCCGAGCACTAGGCGAGCTATGCGCTCCTCCATTGAGATTGATGAATCCTGTTCGTGGTGGCGTGTGAGGTATACCGTCTGCCTCATACATAAAGCAGCACACGAGAAAGAACGTCTGCGCATAGGTGGATGCGTGACAGGAGGGTTGTCCGTGTTCTCCCTTTCCGTGTTGAAATGAACAAGAGGTAGTAAGGAGGACAAGGAGTGTATGATGCCAACGCAGCGGGTGCTGAAGCGTTCTCCCAGCAGGAAAAGCGAGAATGAAAAATGCAGCAGACTAATCAAGAGCATCTTCTCGTGAGGTAAAATTCTTTCAATCGGCACCTCGTTCCGTGGGCCAGCTGGTTTTTTGTTTTTTTATGTTTAGTGCTCATGGTGACCAGCATAGCCAGAAAGATGGAGTCACCAAAGCTGAAGTCGGGGGAGAGTGCTGAACTCACAGTGAGCAGTCCTGAAGAAAAGTAGTGAGAGGGTGAGGGGGGGAGGTCGCTTGCCATGCGTGGATGGGCTTTCCACTTTCTGCAACTGGAGATGCACAGGTGTAGCATGCGCGTATGCAACGGGATACAGCTATACTGCTCCAAATAACAATAGTAATAATAATAAAACGTTTCCTTCCTGTTTTCTGACTGCTCAATGCCTAGTTTGTGGTGAAAAGGGAACGTGGAATGGAGTCAAGTGTTGAAACAGGCACGATGGACCCCCGGTATCAGTGTGATGATTTAGCGCTGCTGGAGAAGCTGTCTGACTTGAGACGGGCCATAGATGAGGAGGCGAGAATCACCGCGCCATACGGCACCGATCTCACCGTTGCGGAGAAGTACGGCGACGCCTGCCGTCTTCTAGGTCAGGCACCTAATCAAATATTTCTTGCCTTCTGCAAACAAGTGCCGCTACTGTCGTGCAAGGAATCTACCGGTACGACGCCTGTGATGGGGGAAGATACCAATGAATCTACTGCACAACCACATGTTGACATGGATAGTCAATGTGATCTGGTGGGAGGCCAGCCGCTCCTTCACTCTGGCATGGACACTTCCGGCGGTGATCTTGATTTCACTTGCTGTTACCTTGGTCAGTCGGGACTCGTTCCCATTTTTCTTACCCTTCCCGAGTGCCATCATCTCACGTCAATTTGCCTTCGGGAGCAACGCATGACAAGTTGCTCCGTTGAGATGCTCTGCAGCGCACTATCAAACCTCCCCTATGTGCGTCGTATCGATGTTTCAGGCAACCCCTTCGGCTCGGTCGGCGTCGCCGCTCTACTACGACTCATACAGCGAAAGCCATCCATCACCGCATGCAGTGTGGATGGCGTATTTGCTGTGAGAGCCTTGACACGGCGATTGGACGATGCCGTACTGCGCAACGTTGCTAAAAGCAAAAGGCAAGCTAGCTCGGATGTAATGATCAAGTGATACTCCTACTGCCAGATGTACAATTAGCGTTAGGGAGGTGCGAGGCGCGCGACAGACAAGGCCGCTTATTACTGTTCCCGCCAGCTTGACTTTGTTGAATACAGTGTTCAGAAGGGATCGTGTCGTGGTCCTGTCGCTTCACATTTACCTTGCAACTGGCTTTTCATTGCATGTAAACCTTTTTCGTATCCTCCTTGATATTACGGTCTTCGCACGTTCAAGAAAGTGAAGGAAGCGCTTGCGCGGCACCACTAGGAGGCCGGATGCATCGCCTTCCTCGAAGATTCGTTGTGTCGTGGCGGTCACCACAGTGGCGCACGTGCTTTCAGAGCTCAGCTTTCCCCTTCCGATCCGCCAGCGGTGCCCTTCCTCTGTGCTTCGGCCGGCTTTGCGCCACCCAAGGGGCCTCCACGACGATCCAACGCCCTCCAGACGAGACAAGGTACTCGGAGAAGGATTTTATCGAGCTGAGCAAAAAGGCTGCTGAAGCCTTTGAGCAGGGTGATTTTATGCAGGCTATTGACGCGTGGAAGCAAGTGGTGCAGGCGAAGCATCACAGAGAGAACAGTCCCACATTAATGAGTTGTTTGAACAACTTGGCGTGTGCGTACGGTGAGATTGGGGACCACGCCAAGAAACTACAGCTGCTTGAGCGGTCTCGACGCATGGTATCTCAAGTGTACGGCACTGACCACCCCCAGTACGGAATGGTGCTCTACAATATGGCCTGCGCGAAAGAGGAATCGGGCATGTACCAGGATATGAAAGACTTCCTTCTGCAGTCTCTTGCATTACACGAGAAATGCTTTCACCCGCAGCATGCCAAGGTAGGGCGCGTACTGTTGTTACTGTCCAGTGCCCACGGCCACCTGGGGGAGTACGAGGCGCAGCTGCAGACAGCGGAGCGCGCCTATGACATTGTGAAGCGTCACTGTGGCCATCAGCACATTCAGACGGCCACTGCAACACTTACCTTGGCGAGAGGGTATGGAGCCGTTGGGGAGGCTGCCCGCCAGCTACAACTTGCCCAGCAGGCCTTGGCGACTCAAGAAAACAAACTGGGCCCACTGAACCCACAGCTGGCGCACATTCTCGTGGAAGTGGCCAGCGCGTACGAGGCGAACAAGGACTACTACAACCAGAGGGAGCATCTTGAGCGGGCGGTGAGTCTGCAGCTGCGAGCCTTTGGCACCCAGCATACACACCTCATGGACACGTATACCGCCTTGGGAGACGCACATGCCAACCTGCAGGACGTGGATATGCAGTGCCACTACTACAAAGAAGCGCTGAAAGTCGCTCAGCAGCGGTTTCAGGGTAAGCATCTCGCTATTGGCAAGGCCCTTACCAAGGCAGCCAAGGGAAGCCTTCTGACTGGAAACGCTAGAGAAGCAAAGGCCCTACTGGCAGAGGCGAAGACGATTTTAGACGCCACCGTCAGCGCTGACCATCCCAGTGCAGTTGAATGGAGAACTGTGGATGCTATGATGGCGGCGTAGGGGTAAGTGGTTGCAGACTGTGTACGGTGGCGCGCGCCCAATCTTGTGTTTCCAACCTCATGATGGAGGAGTTACAGGGGCCTAGGTGCACGGCTGGAAATGGTACTGTCTGACTTCCCGGCCGGCGCTTTTTATAGCCCTCTTTCATCACTGGCTGTGGGTGCGCTGCAGGTATTTGCTATCATTCCATTCTTATTAGGGTAGCTCCCTTTCATCTTCTTTACGTGGTGGTTGCGTTTCCTTTCTTCTTCGTACCTAACTCGGCAGAGAGCGACAACAGAGGAGAAGTAAAAGGGCTACAATTGTAAATCGGAAGGACACCTCCACGTACTCACACACACGTGCTAGTAGTAGCCTAGCCGTAAGATAAGTACCAATGTCCGGGATAAAGATTGAGGAGGTGGTCTCGACGACCAAGAAGGAGCGCGTGGCAGCGCACAGCCATGTCAAGGGCCTTGGACTCAACCCGGATGGCAGCCCCAAGCCGGCAGGGGACGGGTTTGTGGGCCAGGAGAAGGCTCGTGAAGCAGCGGGCATTGTGTTGGAACTTATCCGCTCTAAGAAGATGGCCGGCCGAGCCCTGCTCTTCGCCGGCCCCCCGGGAACAGGCAAAACAGCTCTCGCGTTGGGCATTGCCAAGGAACTGGGGCCCAAGGTACCCTTCTGCCCCATGGTCGGTAGCGAGGTGTATAGCACGGAAGTGAAAAAGACGGAGGTCCTCATGGAAAACTTTCGCAGGGCCATCGGCCTCCGCATCAAGGAGAACAAGGAGGTATACGAAGGAGAAGTGACGGAGCTGCGGGCGGAGGAAACGAACAATCCACTTGGGGGGTACGGTAAGTCCATCGCACACGTCATCATTACCCTGCGCTCACAGAAGGGCTCCAAGCAGCTGAAACTGGATGCCGCCATCTACGAGAGCCTCGAGAAGGAGCATGTCAGCGTTGGAGATGTCATATATATTGAAGCCAGCTCGGGTGCCGTCAAGCGCGTTGGCCGGTGTGATGCCTACATTGGTGATCACGATTTGGAAGCGGACGAGTATGTGCCCATACCCAAGGGGGACGTCCACAAGAAGAAGGAGGTCATCCAAGACGTCACGCTGCATGATCTTGACATGGCCAACGCCAAGCCAAACCAGGGCCAGGACGCACTGTCTATTGTCAGCAGCCTCATGCATCACAAGCGGACGGAGGTCACGGAGAAGCTACGGCAGGAGATCAACAAGGTTGTCAACAAGTACATTGACCAAGGGGTGGCGGAACTCGTTCCGGGTGTCCTCTTCATCGACGAGGTACACATGCTGGACATTGAGTGCTTCACCTTTCTTAACAAGGCACTTGAGTCCACGCTGGCCCCGGTGGTAATCTTTGCCACCAACCGTGGTAGCTGCCGCATCCGCGGCACGGACATCCGCGCCCCACACGGTATTCCTACCGACTTACTGGATCGCCTCCTCATCATACGCACGTCCAACTATAAGGTGGACGAGATCACGTCTATTGTGGAGATACGAGCAGGCGTGGAGGGGGTCAAAATTTCAAACGAAGCCCTGATGCATCTTGGTAACATCGGCGATAATTCTTCCCTCCGCTACGCTGCGCAGCTCCTTACCCCAGCGCTTATCATCGCCCAGACTAACGGCCGCGAGGGTATTGAAGAGGAAGACGTACAGCTAGTGGATCAACTTTTCAAGGACGCGAAATCTTCTGCAAAGCTTCTCCAGGAAAATGCCGAAGAGTACGTATACCAGTAGCATTATGCCGCCAAGTGAAGGGACTGGCATGCTGGCTGTGATCCAACCCTCTCGGGTCCGTGCTAACACTGGCCGAGTGGGCTCGGAAGGAGAAGAGGATCGCTGGGTACGTTTGGCCTGTGACAGCTTTCTACTTGTGTGTCTGTGCGTTGTAAGTCGTTGCCGTGGATGCGAGAACTTCTTAAGAGGGTCTCCCGTTTCCCATGCTGGTCACAGAGGTGACCAATGCTGTGTGCAGGCGCCCGCGGGGGTAGTGCAGTGGAACCACGTCGTAGCTCATGGAGAGAGGGGTAGGGATGGGCGGCTCGGGCTGCGCCGCGGATATAGAAGTTGTGAGCCACAGAGGTTCCTCACACGATACCGCTATGAGTTGCTACGGGGGAGAGATGGTGGACAGGGGAAGAGGTAGTCTCACTGGGATTCATCTGCATTCATGGCGTTCTGCTGCGGCCTGCGCATGATAATCTCTCGTTAATGTCTCCTTCTGCCCGTGAGCCGTCTGGACCTTCACAAAGAATGCGACGGGATCGCCTTAGCCACGCATGATCGAGTTCGTGGTAAAGGAAGGCACACCGCCGCGGCTTCTCTGCCGTAACGCAAAGACCTATAGGCTCTTCTGGCCGTACCTTTTCTCTCACGAAGTGCCTGGAGCCAGGCCGCTCTGTCGCTGGGCCGCACGCCACGGTGCGGCCGTGTGCGGTGGGATTCGGATGCAGATGAGTAAGGCGAGGGGGTGCTGTTTGGTTACCACCAGGCCCATTGCAGTGGGTCAGCCGCTGCTTTCCGTTCCCCTGTCGTTGTCACTCAGTGTGTCCGGCGGGCCTGGCGTGATAGGCACTGTTGCTGGTGGCTGGGACACCCTGGAACAGCTCGCTGGCCAGGTGGCACGGCAGCTGCACGACCCTTTTAGCGATCACCGTCCCTATCTGGAATTTCTGCACGATCTCTACAACAGCGAGGAAGAAGATGGCGATACCCGTGCAGGATGCTTGAGACTGCAGAAGCAGCTGGAGCACCTCTACGGGGGGAACTCGCTCGACAGCAAGGGCGTGGGCAATGCACCCTTTATCGATAAACGCAGCCTTCGCACAGCGGAGCAGCGGGCGGAGTGGGTGCGGGTGCACAACCTTGTACGCCGCTTGATGCAGAGTGTGCCTCATTTTGCCGCCAACTGCACAGCATGGGGTGTCTCCATGGTCCTATCCAGGGCAGTCGAGGACGACAATGCGGGCTTAGCGCTGTATCCACTGATTGACTTCTGTTCGCACAGTTTTGATCCCAATGCATCGTTGGTAGTGAAGATGCTACCAGGGGAGAACAGGGCCATGGGTGTGCAGTGGCATGATACGAGCGGTCCGTGTGCCCATCTGGTGGCACAGCGGGGTATTGAGAAGGGTGAGGAGGTGACCATTCTGTATAGCCGCCGCAGGGTGGACACGTTGGCAGATGAAGAATACTGGCGCATGCGTTGGGGGTTTGTTCCTTCAGTTGGAGGGGGACAGCCAACGAGCCGTTCTAGCTGCGGTTAGGACTGAACTATGGTGATGGCACTCACAGTATTATCATCAAAAAGTATCTTCCCCTTGCTGGACAAGTGTAGAGGGCTGTGTGTGGTGTTGAAGGTGAGTCGCATGCTCACTCCACCCGATTGGATGCTTGCTTCTCCGATTCTGTTTGTATTTTTTCTGTAGACGTGTCTTTGTGACGTCGATCAGCTTGAGGAAGGGCTTGGGGTGAATGCAATTTAGTTCCCTTGAGGTCGGTATAGACCACACGCGACAAGACGCCTTTGTCCTGGTCTCACAGGCCTTTCTGAATTCTCAGCTGGTTCCACTGTATGGCAGTGTGCTGCCGCCCGTCGTTCCGCTGCGCATCACCAGGGAAGGTCTTAAGGATGTGTTTGTTGGATGCCTAACGCAGCGCGCGCACTGCAGACAGAAGAAGAAATTACTGCTTTCCTTTGCCTTGGCGCAGGACCTGGCGCTGACGGAGAACCAAATAGTTGAGTGCCTCCCGCTGCACGCACCGGCCAAGGCAGCCAAAGTGCTGGTGTCTCCCTTGACTATTGATGAAAGTGAGGTGATTGAGCAAAACGCCATTCGCATTGAGCACCAGCTCCTGCGGCAGGTGCAAGTGGTCTTCCCCGGCATGCGCATCACTGTGAGTATCTATCAGGGCGTGCATGCACGGTTGGAAGTACAGGAGATAAAGACGGGTGAGGGCAACACCGTGGAGAGTGGTTGCGCGGTAATGTGCGAGGGTACACAATTCATTGTCGCCACACGCGCTCGTCAGGCACTGATGCCCTCCTCGTGTGATGCGCAACTCCCAATGTGGGCGATTCTACGCGGGTACCCTGCCGATGCTGCCATCAGCGCCGAAGTGAGTCCCCGGGTAGCCACAGTGAGTGTAAGCGGTGGTATTGCGCGGCGGTATCACTGGAAGGATGGTGGCCTTGTCACCGTGCTAGACCTTGCGGGGTTGGCAGACCTCTCAGAGCCCACGATCACACCCAGTTTTATCCGTGCCCATGCCATTCGTGCTGCAGTGGAGGTGGACACGGCAGTGGGGGACGATGGGATCCGCTGTGGATTATTGTCGCAGGCGACTAACGTGTTGATTGCCCCCGATTCGCGCAGCACTACCTCCACGGCGGAAGAGTCAGGGACACGAGTTGCCACTCCAGAAGCAGCTCCCTCAGGAGATGCACGTCTCACCATGATGGATCTGGAATTGGTACACGGAAGTGTACCACAGGAACTGCTATCGTGGCTTCAGTTTTTCTTCGAGCAGCCTTTGGATGGGGAGGGGGTGCTTGGCGGCAACGTATTACTCTGCGGTGGTTGCGGGTATGGCAGGACTACCATCGTGACCACCGTGCTCAGGGAGCTACGAGACGTGCACACCGTCGTCCTGGGGTGCGTGGCAAGCCAATCCTTCAAGACTGATCTCCAGCGGGCGCTCGTGGAGTGTGCGCTCTGCGCGCCTGCAGTATTGGTTCTTGATGACTTTAACCGCATCGCCCCCGCGCAAAGAGACGGAAGTGTTGAAGCCATGTCAGCGGCCACCAGGGCTATGCTGGAAGCTACCCTGACTCGTTTCACACGCGTCTTTTCGCTCACGGCGCGAAGCCTCGTAGCAGTGATCGCAACATGTCACAGCCGCGAAGCAATCGACGAGGTTCTTCGCTCGGTTACGTGCTTCCCTACCGTCCTCACAGTGAACGGGCTTACTCGCAGCTCTCGGGGAGCGCTTCTCGCACAGCTGTACCCTGGGGTGGAGAGCGGTGAACTTGACAAGATGGCCGCGCTGATGGACAACTACACCCCATTCGACATCGTCCAAGTTGTGAAGCGCATCAAGAACGCTGCGGGGGGTTCTCTTCTGGAGCGCGCGGAGAAGGCGGTGAAAACGTTTACCCCACTGGCGCACACAGGAATAAAATTCCTGAAGGGAGAGAAAATGCCGTGGAAGTCCATAGGTGGGCTGGCGGAAGCGAAGAAGGTGCTTTACGACACGCTCGTCCTGCCTACGAAGTACCCAAAGCTCTTTGCACGGCTACCACTGAAGACGCGCAGCGGTATTCTGTTATACGGTCCGTCTGGTTGTGGGAAGACGTTCATCTTGGAAAGCCTGGTGAGCGCGGAGGACTTGCACTGCATCGTTGTGAATGGTCCTGAAGTGTTTGGTAAATACATCGGTGAAAGTGAGCAAAAGGTCCGCGACGTGTTCGAGCGAGCCCAGGCGGCGGCGCCATGTGTCGTCTTCTTCGACGAGTTCGACGCCGTTGCCCCCCAGCGCGGGGTCGATAATTCCGGAGTGACGGACCGCGTGGTGAACCAACTCTTGTGCTACCTGGACGGTGTGGAGGCGCGGAGAGACGTGTACGTGGTCGCCGCATCTAATCGCCCCGACCTCATCGACGCAGCCTTGCTTCGCCCAGGGCGTCTCGATAAGGCTGTTCAGTGCCCCATCCCGAGCTACGAGGACCGTATGGCCATTATCGAGTCCTTGTTCGCCAAATGCTCCGCTGTTTTCCGCGCTGAGGAACTGGCGGCATTTGCAAGCGCAACGGATAACTGGACCCCATCAGATCTCAGCGCGATGGTAACTACGGCTACCACAATGGCGAATCAGCGGCTTATCCAGAGTCTACCTTCCCGGGATGCAGCTTCGTATGGTAGTAGCGACAATCACCATGACGATGGGTTTGTCATAACAGATCTGGGTGAAGGGTCCACATCTGAGAAGGTCGCGGATACGCTGCGACGCCTCTGTCGGCAGGGCAACGTACACGGCGGGGCACAAGCAACGAAGCTAAGGGAAGTCACTGTCGAGGATGTGCACCAAGCCATCCGATCCACGCGTCCGTCGCTGACAGAACGAGACATTCAGAACCAGATGCGAATACATAAGCTCTTCAACCCGAATGGCGCCGTTACCTCCACCGCCTCCCCGCCGGGCACTAAGCTGACGTTTTGCTAACTTACCGGTTACTACGCGGACGGGAAGTTTGTCACGTTTTTCTCACAAAATATACTGACTGGCGGCACCTCCGCCCTCTTCGGCAGCGCGCCCACCGCCCCGCGGTAGGGCTAGCAAACTCCACCTCTGCAAACCACTTCTATTCTCCATTTTTTGTGGAAAAAGCTCCTCCCGTTGGATTCGAACCAACGACCTGTAGGTTAACAGCCTAACGCGCTGCCGACTGCGCCAGGGAGGATTCACTACATCGCTGGACTACAGTAAACACACCGATACAAAACACACAATCGAACAATTCGCCACCTCGAAAAACAAGGCCACTGCGAGAATCGAACTCGCGACCCCCACTTTACGAGAGTGGTGCACTGCCACTGTGCTAAGCGGCCACACATTTCATGTGAGTGGAAGGAGACAACCTACGCAGACGTATATTCACTACTTGTGAACGGATTCTTTGTCGAT
>JAIZPF010000022.1:30413-49526 GCA_020509355.1 Blechomonas ayalai | reverse complement strand
GAAAGAGCAAACCTATTCACCGGCGCTCTGGGGTGAAGGTAGATCAAAAAAAAACTCTCCCGCACGCACAGACATGCTACACAGCGACTTCGCTTACTCCTTAACGGGAGATGTTGAACGCAGAGCCCTGAACCCATTCTTCGTGGTGCCCAGTACAATACTCACGAGAGATAGCCCAAGGGACACGGAAAACCGTAGGAGGGGAGAGAGCGACTCAGGGGTATGGACGGCATTCCCACTCACGACTCACCCAGAGCAAGGATTAATGCGCAAGGTGTAGCGCATACAGGTCGAACGCATACGGAAGGAAAAAAAAGCATGGGCACGCGTGAGAGGAGCAAAACACAAACAATGCAACGCCAAATAGCAGAGGCTTGCACAATGAAGTACGCACACACATAGGCACGGCATGCACGAGCAGATATTAAACGGAGAGGCTCGTCGAAGACTATTCGCACCCACCGCATCCCTGCCTCGATCGAAAATGAGCATCTCCCTCTCACCACCACATTTTAAGCACATCTGCAGGTCTCCCCCCACCGACAACCTTCACGGTGGAGCCCACTCCTCCCATCCGTACGATTCATGCATGTCCGTCCAAATGTGGATGGGCAGCACTACGGTGTGCAGTATGGATGTTCATGGATAAAATTATACCACGCTTCTTCTCCCACCATCTAACGTACACAAGCATACTCACCGGGGATGGGGGAGGGAGCACTAACGCTAAATAGCAGAGAGTACATTGGCCCACGTGACCACAGTATCTGTTCCCGCCCCTCTTTACAAGTCAACCAGCCCAACGCTCACGTCTCTCATTCATTCATCACCGTGTCATTGCATGGATGGACACTGAACAGGTGGGTAGTCATGCGTCTTCGCCAATGTTCTCGTTTTCATATCGCTTCTGCCTTCCACACACCCACACTCGTCTATCTCTGTCTCTGCCCCCGCCCCACGGCCAAAGAATATTGACGGAATGGGAAGTGTAGTGCTCATGTAATCCCCCCCACACACACAAAAAAAGATGGCAATCCTTGATACAATTATGCCTCTGCTCTCAGCCAATCCAAAAGAATCCATCCATCCATCCTCTTGTCCGAAAACGATGTCGAGATCATCATCACCACTCACCCCATGACGCCAGAAAGGGAGAAGGGCAGTGGCTTCTCAGACGGTGTTGCTTTTCGAGCTTCGCAACGTTCACACGACAGTGCGTCCGACGATAGAAAGCTCAGCTCGGCGCAGGTACAGGCGGCACGATATAAAAATGATTTCCTTTGGCCAGATGCTGATCCAACCCATTCTCCCCCCCCCCAGCTCCCTGATGCTACCACAATCCAGCCGAACTTGTTCTTCACACAATTGGAACCATCACGACTGCTGTGAAGAGGTTGGCTGGACTGAAGAGTGTGAGCACGACGAGTACGACGGCCGTCACACCCATTATCGCTGTCGAAACGACAGCACGCACGCAGATATCATCGCACTTAGGCGGCGCTTTGTAATCCTCACACATGTGAGGAGAAGCGGTGGCCGTGTCACACGTCGTATTACAATTGAAAAAACAGAATGGATCCAAGTCCAAACCGAGGTCACGGAGCCCGTCAAGAAAGTGCCTGGTGTTCTCCCATGGGGAGACCGTCAGATCCCTCTGTACGTACCACGCTTCGTACGAGGCGGGCCCCCAGAAGTCCACAATGTGTACCGTTCCATCCGCACTGGTGCGGGCAGTGATGTTGCCACACCATGATGAAACGTTTACATCGCCAGGGATCGTCATATTGGGGTTCGACAACGGCACAAAGGACGTCAAAAAGTCATCCGTTTCAAAGGCCACACCGGCATCGACGCGAACCCAATAATACAGCTGTGACATGAGACAGGGGTCGCTGTAGGGCAGGGCACGTTGGGGGAAGGCGGCCACGCCGCGATAGCGCGTAGGGGGAGGCGGGGCAATCGTCGGCGTGGGTGAGGGTGTATGCGTTGAGAGGATATCAATGCGCGTCGTAGAGACTACAAACCAGCTATTCGCCGATCGCGGAACAAGGGCTTGCACTTGCGGGAGCAAATCGACAGGCCACGGAAAGACCAGCCTCGGACACAGGGTATCGGCATTTTCTTTATCCGTTACGTTGATGGCATAGACCCCGAATACACCATTCGGGGCACCGAAATACCAAAGCTCGCTGCGGTCCTGCGTGAGCTGGATCGCACTCACATACCCTACGCATTTGGTGCTCCCAATTGTCCATGTATCGTCGTAGTTATTGAGCATAATAGCTCCAAGGGAACTATCAGGTCGCGCAACGTACATGATGCCACCCTCCTGGTCAATGACGAGGGCCTCTGGCTGGAAGTTGCTCGGCACTCTCACTAGTTGCTGCAAAATCGGGCCGTCTTGTCCATGAGTCACCATGGCGTAGAGGATGCGAAAGTTCTCCGTGTCCGAGATGTACAAGTCCGTCTGTGTCTCATCTTTTGGGTACGGGACGATGAAGGAGGGCTGTAAGAGCGGATCCCCATCAACGGTATTGTTCTCCCCAATCAACGTCGACACGGCTTTTGCGGTAATGACGCGGATGGCGTTGTTGTACGTGTCAGCGACGTACAGTGTGCCGTTGGCACTCGCCAACCCGTTCGCACGGCTGTGGCCGACGGGACTGCCGCTGAAAAGAGATTCGTTGAGAGGTCCATCCAAGTAGCCGCGGTCGACCAGGGAGCCCGCCACGGTGCGGATACCGCTGCGGTCCACGATGCGTACAGCGGACCCGGCACCGCACATATCAGCAAAGGCAATCGCTCCTGGTTGCGGGACGACTGCGTTGAACCCCGGTCGGCACATATAACCTTCCCCAGAGGGTCCATCTACCGGAACACCAGTGTCGCTGCTCGCAAAGAAAGGATAGAGACTCCAGTCGGCATCATCTTGCTCCGCCTCGAAAGTGCCCAGCTGTGTTGTGGGGTGTGCGTGGGTGGAGACGGAGAGGCAAGCTACAAGTGCAACGAGCAGTGCGATGGATGTGGCCCTCAGCACAACTGTGTAGAGCATAGTGATGGGGGAGACTGGAGAGGGATGGAGAATGCTAAAAAATGTTGGAGAGAGATGGCCTAGTTATTGCGAATGATGTACACACCGACAACAGCCTTCTAATGCTTCGGTGAGTATCTGAGTGAATGTGTGGTCGCGCAGCGCTTTACCTTCTCCAACCACGAAGACAAGAGATCGCCAAGGAAGAACCTTGAACGAGCACGCAGTTAACGATGGAGGAAGAGATGGGGGAGAGAAGGCGAACAGGTGGGCAGCAGGGAAGTGGAAAAGACAGACCCCTGTTGGGTGTTTGGGACACACTGGCTTACAGGCGCACCAAGGTCTTTCAGTGTATCAAAATAGTGTGACGATTCACTTTGAGGATGACCGTAAAGATAGACCCGTATGTATGCTTCATTTCCAGCCATGGCCTAATGCGACACGAATGTGTGAGAGTAGACTCTCTCCCCCCTCCCCCTCTGTTCTCTGAGAAGGTGGGCCCATCTCATCCCCCTCCTGACATTGGCAGAGTAGCGTCGTAATAACAACAACCCTGATGCCGTGTAGCGCCTGGCTAGGACCCTGGCGGTGGGGAAGCCACGTCTTCAGCACCCATCCCTGAGCTTTTGGCGTTCACGACGCGGCCTTGACGATCCATGTGGACGAACTCACACGATACCCCACGGCGACAGCCCTCCCGCGTATTGTAGTAGTTGCACACCCTACCGAACACAGACGCATCCACGTGCTGTGCATTGCGGCGGAACTGGTTCAGTCGATAGTCTTCCACCTCCTTTGAAAACTGACCTCCGTCGACGGCAGAAGGGGCAACTAAAGCACGTGTGGTGGGGGGCGGCGGCGGCCCTCTGGCGCCGCCTGAGGAACCTCGCTGGTGTTGAGCAAGCTGCTCCTGGTGCAGCTGCTTCCGGTATGCGAGACCCCTCCCGCCATGCGCATGTGCCCCCAACGTGGTGAGTTCCAACGCTCGAGGATTCTCGCAGCGGATGCCGCAGTGGCCGTTGATAGCCGCGTAGAAGTCCATCACGGCCTGGTGGGATACGTGGGGTGGGGGGCGTAGGCTGTAGTCCAGGGGTTGCGCCGCTTGCTGGATGGCATCAGACGGAAGTGGCACATATGGAGAGGGCTGGACCTTGCGTAGGAGACACATCATGGCGGGGGACGCGTGCTTGACGATATAATTGGCACGCCGAGATCCGGAGAAGGCCTTGGCATAGCTTCTGTATCGGCTGGCACCAGCCGCGGTGGAGGACTTCTTGGGGACCGAAGGTGCGGTAGGTGACTGAGGCATAACGGATGCAAATACCTCGCTTTCTTTTGTCGCTCGGCGACCTGCTATGCTGATCGACTATGACCTGCCTTTCGGTTTCTACAAAGGGTGCAACTGGAAAAGGATATGTGCAGTAGCTGACTCATGCGAGTCCATACCGTACCACTTCGGCACCATCATGTACCGTATACAAGGTAATGGGAGTTGGGACACATACCGTGTACGCACTTTACAGAAATGGAGAGGTCCGCATGGAAACAGGAGCACCAGACCCAAGTAGGAGAGGTACCAGAAGGATGTTCTCCGTCCCATTGGTGAGGGGGGGGATGGCGGTGTGGTCCGCCACCCGTCCACTCGCGATAGTGGCGCCCATGAAAGGAAGGGGAACGGGAAAAAAATTGCCTCTTACGAAACAAGACATAGTCCCTGTTGCCCTCACTACTCAAGGGCCCACCATCATTCTTGCCTGTGAATTGTAACTGGCTGCCTCGTTTGCTGGAAGAGCTAGAAAATCATCGGCGTTGCAGTGGGGATGTCGTTGAAGGAACAGAGACATGCCAATCATTTCCATGTTAGCCCACGCACAGCGGTGCTCGCTGCATTCAGCCTGTCTCCCTGGCTCCTGTGTAACGTCACGTTGCGCCGGTACGGCAGTCGTGGCTGCGCTGGGCGACCACGCTCGGGTATCTCCCGCAACACACAGGTGTTCTCCAATGAACTTCACCAGTCGGTACCGGTGCCCTGGCTCCACTTGCACCACGCCCATGGTTGGTGACGGCAACAGAAGCACTGTGGGAGGTAGTGGGGGAGGAAACGCCTTCAAGGCGCGGCGCATGCGGTGGATTTGCGCCGTGAGAGAGGACACCGTCTGCTGGAGCTGTAGCACCACCTGTAGACGTTCCTCGGTAAGGTTCGCTCTATGCTGGGATTGGAACTTGTCCTTGCGTCGAGCCACCTTGGCGCGCTCCTCTTTCATGGCCTTCAGCTGTTGCAGCAGTACCCGATGCAGATGTGGTTGGCGTGCCTCGGCCCGTGCTCTAGCGGTGCAATCCTCCAAAAGCACGCCTGGCTCACCAAAGACTGACGCAGTATTGAAAAATGGCTCGCCACGAGGGACCTTCGCGGGTCTGTTGTTCAGATAAATGGTGAAACGGTCAGATAACGGGTCGTCGTCCCACAAGGGATCACTCCCTGTGGTGGATAAGTGCGTCTCCTGTGAAGCTTCAACCTCACGCATGATCTCAAGGAGAGTGGCCATCTCGTAAGTGGTCGTGGCGCGCGCACCCCTGCGAGTCCTCGCGGAGGCCACACATCCCGCGCGGTCTGTCTCACCCCCCGGCACCATCAGGCGCGGCCGTTTCCGCCCCGTTGCACGGCGAGCAGCGAGGGGGGGGGAAGAGGCAGCGCGTGACACGGGCGTTGCAGATCGCTGAAGGGATAAAGCATGTTCTGGCTCTACCCTCATGGGTGCATCGATATCATCCCGTGGCGCTAAGCATACGCCTGTATGCTGTGACGCCCTCCTCATCGCTTCATCCGCAACAACGGAGGCCGAAGCCACCGTTCTGGTGGGGGATGGGGAAGAGGGGCTTGGGGAAAGCGACGCTGGGCTGTTTGAGCTGTGTTGTGACAAGCATGATGACGCTCTCCCTGACGTCATCGATGTTTAGATGGTCAGCCTTGTGCCCTTCTCCTTATTAGACCCCGCGCCGAAATTGCCTCTCCTACTCCGCAGCACAGCGTAGTGAACGTCAAGAACAGCCATCAGAAAAGCAGTAGGCGCAGTGGTAACCTGCCCGCCGGAAGTGAGAACAACCGGTTGCGGGCATAGGGGGAAGAGGATGCCCCTACATTTCTCATTTCCACAGTCCTGGGCTCCTTTTTGCTCGCCGCGATGGACGGAAGCTCCAGGCGACAAAACGTCCACTTGCCAGTGTGCTACGATTTGCTCTTCACCGGAGTGACCCACCAACAGCTGGGCCACCCCTGCTCTCCAATACTCCACTATCATCCGCTACCAACAAAACAACAAATCAGAGCATCCAGTACAGCACAATACAAAAATACCACATACCCGTAAAGGTGGAGCGAAAAGGTCGCCCCTTAGTAGCGGACATAAATCAGCAGGGTCACCTCTTTCACTTGATCACCTGAAATTTCAGTGTGCGTGTGTGTGCGTGCCAAGAGGGCCAAGAGAGAGAGCAACGCATCCAGGCTACATGAAAGATAACGACATCCGCGCGGCACCCCCAAAGAACCATTCATCGGGTACAAGTCATCTCCACGCGTGACAAATGTATTAGGGCAGAATTTCTCAGTAGCCGTAGTTCAGAGCCTCCTGCCCATCGTTGGTGCCGCCATGGGGACCCACCCCGCCTAGTCCAGGTCCGATCCTCTGCACAGAGTCTTGTACAGAGACTAAGACGTCGCCTAGGATCTGTGAGGCACCGCGGATCACTCTGCGGTGGCACGAAGTCTGACGGCACCGAGGCGATGGGCTTCGGTCCCTGTCGCCATCCCCGTCAGGAAACTTCACATGATTCTCATCTCTCCCGTCCCGTGTAGCCGGTACTGAGGCAGCGTCAGTGAAGCCTGGGAACGCTGTCCAAGAGCTCGCACCGGTTTCGACAGCGATGCCCATTGCACCCTCGGGTGGGAGACTCGTGCTGGCACTAGCCGGAGCGCCCAGCCCTGCGGCACCTTTGGGATACTCGCTTGTATCCCGGCTATGGCTCCCTTCGCTACCTGTCCACCATGGACGTGAGCGCTGCTGCTGCATAAAGAAGGGCGCCTGCGAGCCGTAACAACCAGGACCGACAGAAGGCCTTCCACGGCTGCCACACATTGTTTTGCTACTGCTTGTGCTCCTGCCCAGCACCTCCTCGCCCACCGTGTCTTCTGTTGCGGTTTCGCGCTCTTTCGATGGCGTCGTTTGCGCCAACGTGGACAGTCGATGGTCGAATCCACGAGTAAGCCCTTCCATAGAAGTGTGCCGGACAGACACCAACGCAGCACAGGAGATATGCCTGCGGTGCTGCGGCTGCCATTTACCAGAAAAGGTTGACGCGCTACTGCAGTATTCAACTTCCGCCGCTCCCGCGTCGTCCGTGCTGGACAATCCAAGGAACGCCGCGGGGGCTGTCTCTGACGCCCCATCGCCGGCTGGAACACTCCCTCCTTGATCGGACAGCATGCCCGTACTGCTGCCAGCCTCATGATGCACACCACCGGCTGTGGGACCTAGGGAAGGGAGTTTAAGTGGCTCTGGGTGGGGAACCGATTCTTCGTGTGTTACACGACCCGATAGCCTGGAGAAGGAAGCCCCACTTTCGCATCGCGGCTGCAGATGGGGTTGCCAAAGGCCCATCAAACCACTCGAATGCCTGTGCATCGTACCAAGAGGTGTGCCTCGTAGAAAGGAACCAAGTGAGCTCGGACGGTATCTGTCTATCGACTGCTGCGGGGTGGATGATGTTACAGAGGAACGTGCTTGGCACGAGTATCTCTTGTCCATGCCATCTGTGTCATCATCATCATCGCTAAAGCTCAGTGGTGCACCCGGCAGACTGTAGCGACCGTGGAGCGACTGCCATCCAGAAAGGCGCGTCACCGAAGAGGGCTGCGAGCCCAACCTGCTTGCATACGTCCCGCTGTGCTGCCGGGCCTTTGCTGGCGCCCAGGACAGCCTCTGGGGGGCTGTACCCCCTAGCATCGCCATGCAGTAGCATAGGGACGGTGAGAGCCCCCCGAGCAGGGGTACACCAGCAGCCGAGAACCGGGTAGAAATTCCCCACGATAAACGCTGTGAAGCACGCGGCGTCGCGACGGGTGAGGTAGTGCTTCCAGGGACAGCAGCTTGGTGTCGGAATTCACTCCCCACTGTTTCCGTGCGTACCGCTGGTTTCGATGAGCGTATGGTAGCGGGTTGTACATCAGTTCGCCCTTCAGGGAAGGGTTCACACCTGTCTGCCAGTGGTTCTGCGCTGCTATACGACGGGGTGGTGGCGTCGAGGGGACAGAGCACGGGACCGCTGTTACACCGAGTCCCAGAACAGAGTCGGTTAGGCAGGATAGACCATCTCTGAGGTGATGAAAGTGAAGGAGAAGTGACCTCTGGCGCAGGTAACACTGGTACGCTAGGACCTTCTGAGGCACCAAAATCCACCGGTAAGTACCCGCCGCCGCTAATTCTGCGCTGCCTCTCCCTCCTCATCACGCTGGAACGATGTTCTGTCGGCGAAGAGGGGTACAAAAATGTGCCCGACTCGTCAATGCCACAGGGAAAGCGGTCGTCGCTTGCCGCACCGGTGGTGGAACCGTCAGCACTGATCCACGGCATCCGCTGCTCAGCATCTACACCTGTTCGCCTCTCGGGAAGGAAAGGGCTAACCTGCTCGGGGGACTGCATGGAAACAATTTCTCCATCCGCGTCCGCCGGTGATGTACAATCGCCGCGCTGACGCGAGTCTCGTGAGAGGAGAAAGGGGGAGGACGGAAGGGCTGTGTCCGTCCGGGGGTGGCGAAGAGGATAAGGGTGGACGGCGGTGCCATTAGGCGTTCCCTCCGAGTCTGTCTCCCTCACGCTGGCACATGCAGTGGGAGAGACGGAGACAAGCGCTTGGGCCGCGCCACATGGAGAGATGTGTCCATTGGCAATGTGAGGCCGCTGCGGGCCAAGTTCAAAAGGTAACTCGTTGACGGTAGGCCGTGGCATCGGTATGGAGTGGCGGCCGAAGCTGTGTCCCACGCTGCTAAAGGGTATCCGCGCCACAGATGGTGAGATGGCGCTTGAATGCTCCTGTGAGGCGGACACACTCGGCGGGGAAGGTGTGGCGAGCATCATCCTGTCCAACTCGTACTGCCGATCGTGTATCGCATCTATCTGTCCCCTGAGAAGAGGTGAGATCCCCTCACGATGGCGAGCAGGGGTGGAGGGCGACAGCACTTGAGCGTGGATTGAGGGCGTGCTCGGTTGCCACTGGTACAACCGTGACGGAACCTGTTGGACCGGGTTATCGCTACGATCGGCACGGAGGTGAGAAAGACCAGTGGGGTTTGCAGGACGGCGATGCTGCTCAAACATCTCGGGGGCTGCCACACGTGGCGTTTCTGCGTCTCCGAGAGCTTCTACTACCCCTGCGCTGCCGAGGGGAGGATGCGTCAAGCTGTCACTGACACCCGCATTGGGACCCACGACTCGCCGACGACTGTATACCAGCTGTGATGCCGAGGGTGAAGGCGGCCGGGTCGATGTCAAGGGGCTGGTATCAGGCAAAGTGGGAGGCTGTATGGGTGGGCGTATTGGCGGTACTGGTACGGTGTAGCTCGCCTGGTAAGGAAACCGCCGTTCAGTGGTGCCGGCTTCGGTGCGGCGGTGACGTGGAGCGGGAGCGGTAGCGTATGCCGTACCCGACAACAATGAGAGCCGGCTAGACTGTGTGTGATGATGCACCAGTACGTCACGCTGGTGCACATAGTACCTCGCGAGCAGATGCACGTAGTCGATCGGGTTGCTGAGGTTGTGGGGTTTTGGCACCACCACATGCAGCCGCTTCTCGGTTGCATTGCCTTTAGTGGGAGTCCACACCCGCGGAGATGACAAGGCAACATGTCGAGTCGTAACATGCTCAGTAGTAATGTGGGAGCCAATCGACGCGACAGAGACGGGGTTTTGCTGAGCGTAGCACACAATGTCACTATACGCGCCGTTGATGTCCATCGGTCTATCCCCTGTATTGCAGTAATTGCGCAAGATCGTGTGAGAGTCACCGGTATTGTACTACAACGAGGAATCACAGATGGGATGTTATGAAGGTGGGAAGCGTCCGGAACTCCCCCTCCTGAAGAAAGGGCCAAGCAAAGGGGGGGGAGAGAAAAGACAATCGAATTGACAAACTGAGGACATGCCCACCAGACTGAATGAGACGGCACGAAAGTACCGGCATGCACCAAAAGTGTGAGCGAGACGACAAAGTCGATCATGCCGTGCATCCAATCCATCCCCACTCAGCAAGCATACTCCTGTGGATGTCACTGGCTCCTCCGTAGACTACCCTCCTCCGGCACCCATTCAGAGGACCACAGCACTCCCACATTAGTACTTTGAATTACCGTTAATCAATATTACTTCACAGAGGGTCGGGACCCCATTGCCACAGTCTCTCCATATCGCCAGGTGTGAAGGTCATCCTTCTCACATTGCGCTGTGAGAGCCTGACCTAACAGAAAGGGAACGGGATGGGGTGTAATGACCACCGTCAGCAACTCGGGCTTTAGAGGAGAGTGGCGAGTTGCTCTAGGAGGATTCTCTCTCCCTGACCCTCCCTCCTCTGTGTGCCTTCTCCGGGTGGTGCCCCTCACCCTAGTTGTCAGTACACTCGCGCCTCCCCCACCACACCCTAGAACTAGTAGTGCCCCCAGCGGCGGAAGAATCCAGTGGTGTGCTACGCGCCTGGCGACTTCACCGCCTTGAAGCGTGGGACCCCCCTGCACAGGGCAAGTCCCACCAGGGTCCCAGCCATCGTCGGCTGCCAGTCGAAGTAGATGATGCACACCCCACCTACCCAGCAAGCGTAGCGGATCCAGCCGTTGAAGCTGTTGAGCACGAGGATAGGGGATATCCCATAGTGCAGGTACTGCATCACAAACAGTGCGGCGATGACGTCCCATGGACCGAACTGCTTCTCCGTCGCCTCGCCATTGCCGTAGTACAGCTTATGACCCACAAAAAGGCACACCCCAGAGAGCCCCGCCGCCGCACCCACGTACATCATTAACCCCCGTGAACCCAGCGCGGGCAGCATGGTGTGGCACAAAGTGTGCAGCAGCATCATTGCATAAGTCATGGAGAGGAAGTTATTCGTGAGAAAAGAGTGCAGCACCCACGATAAGGGTCGGATCGTGTTATCAAGGCCCCACTGCTCAAGCCACCACTTCTCCTCCGTGTTGCTTCCCGTACTGCAGAGACAGAAGACTGTGAAGACAACAAAATTGATGGCGTTTGCACTGTTGTAGATGTCCGGGAACTTGGCGTAGTCTTCGCGAAGACCCCGAATGTGGTCGCCAAAAGTGAACTTTCGCCCGCCCCTGGCCTTCTTCTCCTTCTGCTCGCTCGTCCTGCTGCTATCGCTCGGCTCCTCCGCGGAGGAACCCTTCTCTGTGTTATCCTTTCCCCGAGCGTGAAAGCCCCGCTGCGGGAATTGCAGGGCGGACCAGCTCGTCGTAGCATTCGCTGTGACGCACCACCGGCGTACGGGGCTGTGGAGATGGTCTGCAGTACTCATCGGCGCAGCTAGAAGATGGGCGCTGTTGGGGTTGCGGAGGCCAGTGCTATGCGTGGCCATCTCCCGTAGGGAGTGGAGCATACTAGACGCGATCGTTAAGCCGTAGCCGATGGGGCGGTACCTCGCGTGGCCGCTGCGGCTCATCACTAGCACCTCCTGCGATACGCGCAGGGCGGCATTGTGTGCCGCCCTGCATTGCAAGCGAATATGCATTCCCGTTCACTTTGTCCGTGCGTGTGTGTACACCCCGTGTGAAGCCAGTGTTGGCTCGGACCACCGAGTAGCACTTGCGTAAACGAAGATAAGAAAGGAAGGGATGCCGATCGTACTCTGCGTCACCTAGTCACGGCGACGACGATGGCCCCCCACAGCATCGAAACCGAACGACAAAACACAAAAGGAGAGACGTTTAAAGTGCTAGAGAAGTGAGGTGTGGTGTGAAGGCAGACACTGCAGAGCAGCCCATCCTAAGAAAAGCATACTGCGGCTTCGACAGAAGGCGAGCCTTCACTGCGTGTATACATGTGCTCTGGATAAGTAACGCAATGTGTGCCGTGCCGCCTACAAGCGCTTCATCATACCGCCCCCTAGCAACGAGAGATAATAACGCACAGGAACCTCAACTCCACATATCGAGTTAGCGCATGTGATCTCGGTCCGCTGATCGCTCCAACAAATACCGCTCACAACCCCTTCCAAAGTATGTCTACACCATGTCCTCCCCAGCAGGCGCGCCAGAGAGGCGGCTCGGCGGGGCCCACTGGCCATCCACACGCACACTGGCTCCGGGAAGGCGAAAGCTTGTTCCAGACGCTGAGGATGGCATTGGCAGCATGTTTTCATGCCCAACGACGACGTCCGGCGGTAACGGGCACGCTCGCTGTGGGCAGGTGTGCCCACGCAAAGGGGGCACGACGCCTGCCCTAGCACCTTTACGATCAACGGCACTGATCTCGCAAAATCCCCGCACAGCAGGAAGACAGTAGGTTCTGCTTCCGCCACGGCGCTGCGTGTGTGGTGTGGCCTCGTTCACTGCAGGATGCGCTGCGTGTCGAACTGCAAGCCACTAACCTGTTTCTGTAATCGCTTCACTATGGCTTGTAGTACCTTCCATGTTCGCACAGTTTCCCACATTTTTGCCTGCTCCTTCCGAAGTGGCCCTACCGCCTGCTGAATCATGTGCTCCGTCTCTGCAGCCAGAGTGGCCTTGGTGTGCGCCAGGGAGTCTCTCCACTCTCTCTGTGTCTGGCGTACAAGTTTCACAATGGGGGAGAGAGAGAGTGCTTTGTTGCAGCGGAATACCCTTCTATCGACTGCCAGAACTGCTGCACATCGTTACAGATCACCTGTGCGGAGTGCTCAGTGTCCTCCTCAGCTCCCTGGAGACGGTGGAAGGGCTATTCAGGTCGAGCAGAGCACGTGGTATTGCGTATAACGTCCCTGCAGACGCCTGCAAGGCTCAGTTCTTTGTCATTCTGCAGGCCGCTAGGCACTTTTTCTCCACCTGGTCGAGGCGACGAGCATAGGGTTGTAATAGATTGTGATGCAACTTTATCGAACGGTCAATGTCCTCCTGTCGTTTGAACTGCAAAAGACGCAATTCACGCATCTCATCGTGTCCGTTCCCACACACAGCGGTACAGTGTTCCACCTGCCCGTCAATCTCCTCTATTCACGCCATGACTCGATGGCTATGGACATCATCTGCCACGCCGGCTTGTCTTCCCTTTGTCCATCCCTTCAAAGGATGAGCGGTACCTACTTCCTGCGGCATGCAATGAGACTAGAATTGGAGCATGTCATAGTTACTTTGCACAGTGGTGAGGTGGTCGCGGAGGTCTTGCTGATCGTCGATCAGTTGCTCAATCTCAACGACGCAACGGGCAATGTCGTGACGCAGAATGTCTTGGTTACGCTGGACGGTGACGACAAGGTTGGCGTTTGGTGGTGAGCCATGCTTCATGGTCTCCGCCTGGTGCTCTTGCACCAAGTTTGAGTGTGCAACAGCACAGGAAGACTCGGGCTCTGCAAAGGATTTGCGCTCACTAATGGCAGCCGCAGTACCGCTCAGCTTCTCCTGCAACTGAACCAACAAGCGGGAATGAAGGTTATCAACAGGGTCGTGCAACTTATCTGCGGCGAGAGCGTGCTTGCGGAGCGGCATCTGCCGCTTACCCATAGAATCCCACGAGCACGCCGAAACGCCGGTCCGGTCATCGTCTCGCACGCTGTGGCGCTTGTGTATAGGAAGCGGTTGACCAAGAGACGCTGGTGAGTCAGCGTTTCATGGCACGATTCTCCAAACAACGCTTCTCCAAGAAGCATAACCCTCCCCAGTAGCTTCTCATGTAGCTTACTAAGGAGATGCAAGTGCTCCCGCTGCTCCCTCTCCCTGTGGTGGGGCGAGGATCACCCTCTTCCATGATGTAGCAATCCTGCTGCAGTCGAGAGACTTCGACGCACTGACTTAACGCTGCTCTCCAGCGAGTGGAGGCGTGCATCCAGCGCCTCCGGACGCCGTTCCATGCTCATCTGGAGTAATGGGAGGAGATCACAGTGTGAATCGTGTCTCCAGAGAAGGAAACAAAGCAGGTGTGGAACGAAGTACAGCGGAGGGAACAGCATGGAGGATGGAGAGCCCCGCACGACAACTTCCCTTTCCCGCAGCGCTGCTGTCATCGCTGGAGCACTTTGTAAAGTTAACCTCGTTCCTTCTCCTCATGGCAAGACGAGTGAGGCTGCCGGTAAAAGGCTAATGCAATGGGGCTACATGCGATCGGAACACAAAGAGCTACGCCCCGTGGATACGAGGTCTGTGCGCACCACGAAAACATGACGGATCCATAGCTCCAGCTTCGCCATATAGCAAGCAGTTCCTTGCAGCCCTCGCTAGATAGATACACCCACGTACACAGACATTCCGCTGCAGGTTAGAACGCAATCTCCAAGGCTCTTGCCGCCTCATCGCGCACATCTGCGGAGGTGTCCTCCAGCAGCTGCCGCACCAACGCCAGCACTGGCCCGTTCTTCTCTTCCTCTGTGAACACTAGCGGTGGCAATACAGAGATGCCAGATGGAGCACGGGTGTCCGAGCCATCAATAAATCCACGAGTAGGATCTGAGCAGTGGGCCTTCCGGGGATACTTGACCGCACTATCGACCTTATTATCTCCACCGCTACCCTTCTCCGCTGGCTTCTGAAGGAGCAAGGGGACTGAGTCAGCCGTTCTGCGCCACACTGTGTTGCGCTGTAGCACCTCCCGCACCGTCTTCGCGACGACGAGGCGGACATTAATTACCGCGTCATGGCCCAGCTGATCGAGTAAGGGAAGGAGGATGGATGCTTTATCTACGCGAAGGCCAACGGCAATGCGGAGGAGAGCGCTCCGGTTGAGATAAGTTCCCCACGCTTTCGGGTTGCTGTGAATGAGCGGCCACAGGACATCGTTGATAAACACATCATCGGTTTCGCCAGGTGGCCAGTTGGTCTCATGCATCAGATGGCGTCTGCATGGGTTGCTATGGGCCGATTGCCCGTTACGCCGCACCCCCTTCACCGCAAGGTGTCTTCCGTTTCGGTCGTCCTGTTGATAGCACGCACGAACGCGCGCGGCGGAGGCGGCCACTCGTCCACACAGTCGCTCCGTTGCGGCCAGTGCGGCATCCCGAACAGCCTTCACCTTATCAAACAATGCGTCCACCAACAGTGGGAGAAGCTCGCTTCGGGCGAACTGGTAGCGCGCTTGTGCGTCATTATGTCCCTCACGCAGAGTGTACCGGTCGGTAGCAACAGCCATGGCCGGGGAAGCGTGGCGCTGTCGCCCGCCACCCTCTCGAGTCTCCTTGCGGATGCACCCCGCCCGGTGAGGTAACAGGAATTTCGCACAGATATCAGCAATGATCACGGTGTACCGTTCACGAAAGCGCCACATGTCATGCTGGGCGAGGTTGCGAAGGGTTAGCAGGAGGGTGTTGTGCCGCACGTGCGCCCCCCCGCCAGCATTACCCAGGGAAGGTACGCTGATCATCAGATCAGAGAGCTGCGAAACGAGTGTAAGCTGTACACGGGAGCTGCCGTCCTCCATCAATGAAAGGAGCGATGTGGCAACAGCAGACAGGCGCTGTGACCACATTGAGCTACCTGCAGTGGAAAGGGGCGTGAAGGATGACGGTGGAGAGCCGTCTTCGCTGCACACACTTCCGGAGGGCGAGCAGTCTGGAGAGGCCTCCGTACCCGCGCCAGTGACCACAACCACCACGCTAAGAGTGCGAGTCAGCTGAGAGAGTCCTTCAGCTACCCCACAGCGTACCCGTGCCTGAGTATCCTTTAGCGAGAAGTTAGCACATGCCGTAATGGCGTCGCCTAACGGGCCTAGCGGCTGTAGTAACGCGGCCAGACGACTAACAAGGAGAGAGGGCACATTACTATCGGCGGACGCTGTCACAGGCAAGCAAGACAGCTGCGCTTCTGTAGGGGAGTTCGCTGTTGAAAAGACGCTGGCCCCGTCGGCAGCGATGCGAAGCGCCGCTGCCACAAGGCTACTGAACACTCGAGCGGCGCACACCACTGCAAGGCATCGAACCTCAAGTTCATCGTCCTTGATGCAGGCATACAAGGCGTTGGAATCGCTACTCTCAGTGGTGGCCCATAGCTCCGTCAGTAACTTACACAGCTTGTAGTAGTGAGTGGTAATTGTGGAGGTCAGCGCACGCCGCAATGTCTGTGCAGCTGTGCTACTGACGTTGCTGCCGGTTGACGTGTCCACCACTGTCCGAGAGAGATGCAGCAGTAGCAGAAGAAACGCGGCCGTGATAGGGGGCAACTGCCGCATGAATAGCCATCGACCTTTCCACGAGGTGTAGAGCGGGACGGCGCGCACAATGCTGTGATAGGCAGCAAACAGTTGTTGGCACACTTCAACTGAGCGCTTCGCCAGCGCGGCGATGACGGCGCTGGAACTCTCTACGTCGACCGTCTGAAGTTGGTGCATTATCTGCTGCGGAAAGTGTACAGCTGCTTCGGCCATCATCCTCCTAAAGGCCCACAGGGCCGCCTCTGCTACACCAAAATCCACCGACGCCGGGCACTCACGTGAGGGCAGTAGTCTCGCTGGCACGGAGGAGAGCGAGGAAGGGGAATCCTGTGACCACGATGACGGTCCTCCATCCATGTGGTCCGAGACATCACAAAACCTTGAAGGGGGACACAGGGTTTGCGTAAGGAACCCACACAGGCCATCCAATGATATGCAGGGACCACAAATACCTAGGGGCCCGTGTCCTTGCAATGGTTGTGATGTCGGCGGCCCAGTGGAGCTGACATCAGGATGCAGAAGAAGCGGCACCGACCAGAGCAAAGACAGGTGTATTGTGCGATTCATTAGACTACTGGCGTGTTGAAAACCCTCGTGCATGGCACCGTTGGAAGCAACCGCCACACCTTCGCGGGCTTTGGAGGTGGCCGCACAGGACAGGTCCAGCGCGGCGTGCGCTGTGGCACGCGCCTCTGCCGGACCAGGCCCTAGCTGAAGTTCTGCTTTCCCCTCGTCTCCCGTGGGCAAAACTTGCAGTAGGCGGTGCTCATAGAAGAACTGCATCAGTGTGCCGTGGGCGGTGTCGAGGGCGGCGGCCGCGCTCATCCCCTCGCTCACGTGCACCGCAGCCAGACAACACGCAACATGGAGCCGTGAGTTGGCGAACAGAAAGTGCCGCAGCTCCGCTGGTGAGCGTAGGAGTGACGGCGGTACCGATGTGACCGGAACGTCAACCGTTGCTGAGGTACCAATGACCGCGAAAACGGGGTGCTGGCGAGCCCAGTGTAGACAATGCACCAGCACAGCCACAACCTCCGCCGCCACCGCCACGACACACGGCGACGGTGACCTCAGCCAGCGACCCAGCAAACTCTGCAAGAAGAGCCACCGAGTCCGTAACGCATCGCGGCGCAGGCCCTCGTTAACGTAGTCGGACCAGTACAGCTCACCTCGACTGCGCGAGCGGCCAACTGCCGGGGATTGATGATGCAGATTCCTTGAAGCTAGCAATGGGCCAAGAGCGCCCATCCATGCCCGCAGGTCACTTACCAGAGCGCGGGCCTTCATGTTGATGGCACATGCGTCCCACGTATCTGCCTCGCACACGTCCATCGCGTAGCTGGCACCGAAGAGCGACAGCTGAGCGTCCACTAGCAGGGGATCCCGTCGAGGAAGATGTGCATGATGAGACCTGTACACGGTTGGCACGTCCCCCAGCCCCGCACAAATATTTTTGGGAAACGGACTGCAGGCGATCGGTAGCGACAGATCAGTGTAATGCTCGTCGAAGAGAAACGACGTTTCCTCCTGCAAGCGGAGAAAGCGGTGCACTTCTTGACTAGAGGAAAGCGCCGTGAGGAAGGCCATGTCAGTGGTAGTCCCCATCTCACCAAGGTCGTCATCGACTTCCTCCTCCTCCTGGCTTCCACTGGGCCGCGTTCGGCCAACCCGCGATTCACCTAACCGTTCCGCAGGGCTTCCCTCACCACTAAGCCCATGCTGGTGCTTGCGTTCGAAGGCCTCCGATGCCGCCTGAAGAACGTGATCAGGCAGATACTGACAGCCCCAACCCCGCAAAGACACATCCCGCTCCAAGCCGACGCCGCAACACAGGTGGGGAATCACCACTTGCGCCACAAAAGAGCGAACGGAGCGCTCGCTAGTCGCACCAAGCGCCTCCAGCACAGGCAGCAGCGCATCGAGCGGCATAAGCGCGTTGCCCTGAATCCCTGACGCTGAGGAACACCGCGGTAGGCCCAAGCCCAGAAGAGCCACACCCACAGAAAAAGAGAGATGCACATCGTCCTCGGCGGCACACCGAAGTAAGTACGGTACCACCTCGGTCGCTGTCCATTCCTTCCCCAGGCGTTCGCACAGCTGCGGTAGTTGCAGTATCGCTCGATAGCGCGCCTGCTTGCGAGTGCGGGGCTCCTTTTGATTCTCTTCAGCCTCTCCGGCGTGCAGGGGGCTTGCGGCCTCACTCTCTTGAGAAAAGGACATTGTGGTAGGTGACACGGTGGCTCCCGCGGGGTCCTCTGCTGGTGAACCCGGCCAATGCGCCAGGTCCTCCAGCACAGAAAGTAGCACCGCTCTGTTGTTCATTCTAGCAGGCGGACAACTTGTAGGATAGTGAAAAGACTTCTGTGCCAAGCTTTCCCCAAGGATATGGCGCCCTTTGGGCACCGTGTTCTTCGTGAGGGCGGGGTCGATACAAGCGCCCTTATCCTCTGTCTCCCTCTAGTCACAGGGATGGTTCCGCTTCACCACCACCACACCAAGGTTAACAGCTTAGCCAAAGGCAAAGCCGAATATCTGTGTGTGGCGAGTACAAGGACTTTCCTTGCCACACACCCTTCCCAGAATCAGGCGTGTGTAGGTCTCACTCTTCTCAAATCCCAGCTAAGGTAGTAAAGTTAGACAGCAAAAGATGCGTGTATGTGTGTGTGTGTGGTCGTCATACAGGAGCTCCGCCTCCTC
>JAIZPF010000021.1:155016-179997 GCA_020509355.1 Blechomonas ayalai | reverse complement strand
GCATAGCAAGAGCACGAGCAAAGGGGGGGGAGCTGTTCCAGAGCGGACGGGGGAGGCACTCTTCCTTGGTGACTTTGATTCGTCCATGTCTTTGCATTTCTCCCTCAGCCCGCTCTTCGTGCGCCCCTTCATTGCCATCGTGAGCAGCGCCTGTAAGTTAGGCGAGTCGATCTTCCTCGAGCCGCATGAGGCGTACCTCGAGGTTCGCGTGGTGCACCCCTCGCACTCCTCCCACCTGCTCATCACCATAGATGCGGCGCAGCTGGAGGGCTATCAGTACGTCGTGCCTCATCGTCCGGCAGCCCGTGCGGCGTCGCCGTCTCCATCGACGGAGGAGGAAGAAGGTCTGTACCTGTGTGTGTTAGCCAAAGCACTGCATGTCACCCTTCTCCGACAGGCCGCCAGTGCGATCCAGGCACTTCGCATATCCTACACGGCGCCGATGGCGGACCCAGTGGACGAGCAAGGACCACGACTCACAGCCAGCCCCGGCGGGGGCCGTCATCCGATGGGTGGTGGTGACGTGGTCCACCTGGAGTGCATCCTCGCGAATGGCATCGTCAAGACCTTCGGCCTCAACCTGATCAATGGCGCCCCGGTGCGGGCCCTCACGGATCTACGACGGCACCACTTCCACGTCTGCAGTAACCCGAAGCTGCTGGGCGGCCTGCTGGCGAGCTTCCCCGGCAACGCCTCGTGGTGTGTGCTGCAGCCGCTGGACGCGCGGGTGGAGCTCAAGTGCACGCAGCGAGACCTCCCACCGGGGGCACAGAAGAAGGGCGGCGTGGGCCTCCTGGAAGGGCATGACGCGCGGGGCGGCAGGAGCAGCGCCGTGATCTCCGCGTATCCACCAAACTTCTGGGTCTTCCGCTACATCGACTTCCCTGATACGGCGCTGCTTCCCGAGGCACCGGCGGTGACCACGTTGGCCAAGGCAAAGCTTCAGTGTGTCCCCTACGTGCCATTGCCTGGTAAGCACCTGGACCTGAAGCCGCTCAAGACGGCCGCGTGGCTGGCGGGTCAGCTCGGCCTACAGTTGAACCTGCTGACCGGCGGCGATGGGGTGCCCGTTGTCCTTCAGTCCTGCACCGCCGAGGAGGCGGCGCTGGCCCAGCGCGAGGTGGCGGCCGCTGCGGGCTGCAGCCAACGTGGGCCAGCGGGTCGGGGTGAAGTGGGCGTGCCGAGTAGCTACGCCTCTGGCCGGCTCTCTGACTTCAACACAACCGTACCGTCGTCGATTGGATTGGCGGTGGGGGGCGGGGCGGCTCCTTCCTATGACGCCAGCTGCTGCCCCTTCCCCCCGGCGGAACCACTCTTGGGCGTGTCCTTTACTCTGCACATCGCCGCTCTTGACGTGCCGCTGCGAGACGGCGGGGATCAGCCCCTCACCGCCGGGACAACCGTCACCTCCACCGGGAGCCCCGGCCACCCTCTGCGGCAGCCATCCTCTACCGCAGAGGCGGCAGCCCGTCCTCCGGCTGTGGGCGGGGTCAACAACACGCCCCAACGGAGAATGACTGCTGGGGAGCAAATGTCTCTTCCGCAGCCAGGCCACGGTGACAATGAAGCGCAGGGGTCTATGTCTTCAGCACGGCCGCAGCCGTCCCCGCGGCCACCCCCCGCGTGTACGCCATGCATGGCCGACGCTGGAGGAGACAGCAGGGACGAGCTGCATCCCGATCAGTACCGTACCGGCACGACTCCCCCTCCGGCATCCCCCGACCAGCGGTCACAGGCAGGGCACAGCGGCCGGTGGAGAACGTCGAGCACAGCAGCGCTCACGGCCACTGGTTCACCTGAGCGGGGCGCCTCGACAGGCCCATCGCATGTCTCGGCCAGCGACGTCACTGCCACGGTGGGCGGGGTGCGCTCGACGGGCAGCCAGCAGCCGACGCCGTCGCCTCTCACAGGCGGGGACAGCAGCGCGTACCAGCTGATTGTTGGCGCGACCGCCCCCTCCACACGAGAGAGTGACGGCCTGCACTGCTCCGCAGGGAGCAAGCGCGCGCGTGAGGGCTTATCGGTGAACAGCCAATCAGAGATGGTAGCAGGCACACCAACGCTGCCAGTGGAGATCGTGCCCGCCACGCCGCCCTATGGAGGGCCGATACTGAGCCTGACAGGGCTTGGCATGGAAGGCCGGCTCTCCGCGGGAGGGCGGCTGTCGGTCGCCTCGCTCTATCCGCTTGATTACGAGGCCTTTGCGCACGCTGCGGACGTGGTGGAGGAGGACGAGGAAGACGAGGAACTGCAGCGCTTCCTGAGCAGCTGCACTGCGATGATGAGGGACGCCACGCCGCCTATTGGGTGAGCCGCAGTATGGGCCACGTCAGCTGTTGGGAAGGCGGGGGAGGGGGGAATAGCTGTGGGCGTCAGAAAGGGTCGACAGGTGGGAGGTAACAGAATGAGCACGCATCACATGGGCACCCTCGCACCGGCGATAAGCAAGTCGGGGGAAGGAGGTGTTGGCGCGTCCTTATAGGTCCGCTTCGGAGACAAGTACATGCAGCTGTAAGAATGGGAAATGGTATGCGTGTGTGTGTGTGTGTAACCGGCCCCTTGTAGAAGGGCGAGGGAGGAGCCGGTATGCCCTGCGATGTCTTCTTCCATGTGCTTCTGCCCTTCATCCTCTCTATCCCTCCGGTCGGTTCGTCTATGACGCCTCCGCCCGTGGTTGGCCTTTTGCTGCCTCGCGCAGCGTAATCGCCTTTCTTTCCCCCTTCCATCCACAGCCTACCAAATCAGAGATGACAGCCCCGACGAAGACGCTCAGCGCCGCTGTCCGGGATGATAATCCCTACAGCCGACTCATGGCGCTTCAGCGTATGGGCGTCGTAGAGGACTATGAGGCTATCCGTCACAAGTCTGTCGCGATCATCGGGGCCGGGGGGGTGGGATCAGTGGTTGCCGAGATGCTGGTGCGTTGCGGTATTGGTAAGGTGCTACTCTTCGACTACGACAAGGTCGAACTCGCCAACATGAACCGACTCTTCTACAGGCCGGAGCAACAGGGTATGACCAAGGTGGAGGCGGCACGGCGGACGCTTGAAAGCATCAACCCGGACACCACAATCGTCCCCTCCTCGTACAACATCACAGAGACGGAGAGGTGGGATGACTTCTGCCAGGCTCTCACAGACGGCGGCGTGGTCGCCGGGACCCCTGTGGACCTGCTCCTGTGCTGCGTCGATAATTTTCAAGCGCGGCTGACGGTTAACCTGGCGTGCCTTACCCACAGTATCCCCTGGATGGAGAGCGGCGTCGCGGAGAACGCCGTGAGCGGCCATGTCCAGTTGCTCCTTCCCGGCGTTACCGCGTGCTACGAGTGCTGCCCTCCCCTGGTCGTGGCGATGGGGATGCCAGAGGCGAAGCGCGAGGGTGTCTGTGCCGCCTCGCTGCCGACGACCATGGGCATCATCGCGGGCCTCCTAGCTCAGAACTGCCTCAAGTACCTACTGCACTTTGGTGTCGTCAGCGAGTATGTTGGCTACGACGCGATGCGGGACCACTTCCCTACGGTACACATTAAGGCGAATCAGGAATGCCGCAACCCCATCTGTGTGCAGCGGCAGCGCGAGTACGCGGAGAAGGTGCAGGAGCAGGGAGAGGCGGCACACCCGCTCTATGGCGCCCAGCAGGCGCGCCGCCTACGGGAAGAGAAGGAAAAGGCGGCGGCGAAGGCGAGGGCGCTGGCGTGCGCGAGTGAGTGGGGTATCGAGGTGCAGTCAGAGGGCAAGCAGAGTCTGGCGGTGGGGTCGGCGGTGGTCGTGGACGATGGGGCACAGCAAGAAGAAGGAGGGGGTAGTGATAGGGGGCGGCCCTCCGTCGTGGCGGTGGGGGTGAGTGGGCTGGAGTACGCGTACGCCGGGTCGGAAAGCACCGAGGTGGCCGCGATGCCGCCTGCAGAGCAATTTGCGCAGCCCGGGGGCGACTCGCTGGAGGAACTCATGGCCCGCATGAAAGCACTTTAGCCAATGGTAGAGGCTGCGCCGTGGAGGAGCGCTTCAACACCCGCGTGTCGGCTTCCCTTGCCCTGGGCAGGTACTCTCCACTGCGCCTTCCTGAGGAAACGCTGAAACAAATTGCAAAATCCCCCGCCCTCCCGCTGCAAGTGCTTCTTTCCTTCGCTCTCCGTGTGTGCGTGTGCCTTAACCACCGGGCAGAAACGGTGGGAGGAGCGGGCGAGTTCGCCCTGCTTGCGCTGCTCTCTGACGGGGGGCTCGTCGCCCACTGTGACCGTGTTGCCGCTGCTCCTTTCTTTGTATGTCGCAACCTCGTGCTCTGCTTCGTCATTATAGCCCTGTGCGCCTCTCACTGCCGCACACACACACACACAAACACACACAAATAGAGTTCATGTCAGAGGACGAGCGCGTGAGCACGATCCCTGGTCAATGCCCGACCCCCATTGAGCTGGGAAACTCTGGCTGGAATGTGCTGCATTCCGCCGCCGCGGTGTATCCCTATCGGCCATCGGCAGAGCAGCGCCAGGCGATGCGCTCGTTCATCGAGTCGTGGTCGCACGTGTATGCGTGTGAGTGGTGCGCCTATCACATGCGATCTTACTTGAAGGAACACCCGCCAAACGTGACGGACAAGCTGAGCACTTCGCGCTATATCTGTGAGCTACACAACGCCGTTAACGAAAACCTGGGGAAGGATGTGTACGACTGTGACCCGATGAAGGTGCTACAGCGTTGGCATCCTGGATTCCCCGATCGAATGGAGGACAAGCCCACCATGGAGGAACGCATCGCCGCGGAGCAACAGAAGGACGCCGAGGCGGCTCGGCAGCGACTGCACGAGCGGGAAGTGATGGAGAGCCGTCTTTCGAATTTTGGTGGACCACCCATACACAAGGACCCTGAGGAATGGCGCGCCACCGCGTCGCTAGATGGAGGGCCCGCACAAGGCTCTCTACGCTCAGGTTGGAACAAGGCGCACACGGAAGTGGCGCCGGGCGGCTTGGCGAGCAGCGCTGTGGCACCGTTGGCCGCCACGTCGGTGGAGGGACAGAAGAACAAGTGGTGGTTCTTCGGTGGGAGCGCCTTTCGCTGGGGCAGTATTGGGGAGGTGGCATCTACCGCCCTTGCATCAGTGTCGTCTGCAGGAAGTGATACCGTGACGAAGAAGATCCCCTCTGGCACCTCTACTGCCACACCCGCACGGACCCACGCGCCCACCGCGCTTGGAAAGCCTCCGGACACCACGACGGACGTGGATGAGGTGCTGAAGAGATTGCGGGGGTGTCAGGTGTACTGCCCTGAGGACGAGGGGTTGGCGAAGAAGTAGGATGCTGTGAAGGGCCGCGCTGTTGCGCCTCAGGCCCGTCCAGTCCCCGCGTCCTTGAGAAGGGACGTCTTGACCACCGCTCTGCTCTGGTAAGCCCCAGCCCACCCAACTGCTGTACAGGTGGAGAGGGGCAGTGGTGATGGAAGCCCTCTGGTGACGTGCGTGGGGGTGAGACAACACGAGGAGTGAGGGAGGTGTAGGCTAGCGAGAAGGGTGTGACGTTGGAGGACTGGGATGCTGTACACCGTCCGTGACCTCTTGACACTAACCATAACGCGCGCGCGTTTCGTTAAACCCACCCTGTCATTGTTCCGATGGTGAGCGCTGGATACACGCTCGTCTATACATGCGTCGCCTCGTCCTTGGAGGAGAAATGGCCTTGCCTCCCGTTGCACTACTCTGACATTTGATTTCTGATGTGGTTCTACCTCTTCACTTTTCCATTTCGTTTGTTGATGCATGTACCCAAACCCCTGCAACTCCTACGCAGCAGTTGGCAACCGTTCAGGCACCACCACCACCCCCGACGTCACGATGGGACCGCTCTCCAAGAAGCGCATGATCATCCGCGATGGCGTGTTCTACGCCGAACTCTTCGAGTTCCTCAAGCGCGAGCTGGCCGAGGATGGCTTCGCCGGTGTAGAGTACCGCGTGACGCCGCTCCGCACTGAGATCGTTATCCGTGCTACCAAGACGCGTGAGGTGCTCGGTGACAAGGGCCGCCGCATTCGCGAGCTGACCTCCTGCATCCAGCAGCGCTTCAACTACAAGGAGGGCAAGCTGCTGCTCTTTGTTGAGCGCGTGCAGGTGCGTGGACTGTCCGCGATGGCCCAGGTGGAGTCGCTCCGCTTTAAGCTCCTGAGCAACCTCCAGGTACGCCGCGCCGCGATGGGTATCATTCGCTACGTGATGGAGTCCGGCGCCAAGGGCTGCGAGGTGACAGTCGGCGGCAAGATTAAGGGTCAGCGTGCGAAGAGCATGACCTTCCGCGACGGGTACATGATCAAATCCGGTACCGCCCACAAGCACTTCGTCGACGCCGCCAGCCGCCACTGCCACCTCCGCGCTGGCACCATTGGCGTCAAGGTCAAGATCATGTTGCCCACCGATCCGAGCAACACCCAGGGCCCCACCGAGGCACTCCCCGATGTCATCACCGTCATCGAGCCCAAGGCGATCACTGCCTAACAAAGTAAACCACATGCGAGAGGTGGTGCGTACTCTGTATGCGTACATGCCGGCTGGCTTGTACGCTTGCATGTTAAAGCCTTGTGTCGTTCATACCATTTACCTTTTACTATTGATTTAGAATCATAACGCGACAGCAACAAGGAGCGGTTGACGATGATGAGGCGGGAGAGAGTCCAGTCCACGGAGATGGACTCCCTTGGCTGGTCGAGACGCGTGCCAGTGGCGCCTGCCTTGGATGCGGTATGTGTGAGTGGTTGTCTGTAGATCCATCCCTCTCCCTCTCCCTCTCATGAGTTTTCATAACGATTTCTCTTGCTGCTCATTTTTTTCCCCTACAACGGAAAAGGGTAAATCGGGCCGCTGTGCCTGTGGCTTATCCATCCTCGAGGTGGACAAAGGCTGGCACTTCCCTTTGAGTCGCTTTTTGCGACACAACTGAGCCACGTCCATTATGGATCCAGTGGCTCGAGTTCCCCAGCGAGTAGCTAACAAAGATGTGTGCCAGGCAACCCTACCGCCATCGGGCGGTGTACCATCACTTCCTTCCATTACAAGGGATTCTTCGCGGGATTGGCAACAGGCCACCATCCCGTTACTTTCCATGGGGAAGGAGAAACCATTCTCGGGCCACTTTGACAACACCTCCAAAGCCTCCAGCTCTACTGGCAGGCGTAGCATTCCCCCATCCACGGGCCGGCTGCGCCTCAGGTCTCGTTTTCTGGCCGAGATAAAAGCAAACCGATCTGCGGGAATTCGGGGCACCAATCCGGTGCCGTTGACCTTTACGGAGCGGGAAGCCCTGCACAGGGATCACTCTCCCCTTTCCAACAAGGAGATTGTCGCCCCCGGCTCCACCAGCTCCATTCCTATACGGGTGAGCAGTGATCAGACAAGGTGCCACAACCACGGTAACGATGCTGCCTGTTCAGCGCTTGATTACCGCAAACGCCAGGCAAACCTACTGGAGCACCCCGCTCGTATCCTCAAAGCCTCTCCTATCGAGATGCCAATGAATAAGAAAAGCGAGGCTGGCCCCAGCGTGGCACTGAAGGAGGAGTATACGTCCCCGCTTCACTCTAGACCAGTTCATGACGGCGTAGCGGTCGGTGGCCGTTTGTCTCTCTCGCCGAACCCGCACCATGGGGACGGGTTCGTGGCGGTACCAAGAAGTGCCGTTACGGTTGTTGTTAGCGATGATGGCGAGACAAACGCCAATGCGTTTTCTACGCTGATGCCTGCCTTTGCGCGCGACGGCAGGTACGATACTTACCTGAACACCGCTATCCCTGATACGTTTGAGGAATCTGTGAGCCAGTACAGCGAATCCAGTGCCTTAATTCAATTGAACAGCTCCGCCTCCTCTCGCACTAGCCTTGCTTCCAACGCCCACGCCAACAACTCTTTGCTGACGGGTAGATCTGCCAACTCGGGCCAGCGCCTGCTGGTGAACAACTCCCGACCAATTACTACGGTTGCCTTGGTAGATTCTCCACGTCCTAGAGGGGAGAGGAGTAGCGGCGAGACCAGCCGTTCTAAGAAGTTTGGCTTTCCACCGTCTTTCGTGCATCTCACCGTTGCCGACGCTGCTGCTTCCTCCAAACGGAAGCGCGAACCTCAGCAGCGTAGGTTGTTGAGGGAAACAGACGACCGGGCACACTACCCAAATGGTTCCTTTACAGGGGGCAAGGCAAATGCCATTCCTGTTGTTAAACACCTACCACAGGCTAGTGAGACGGTTGGCAACGGCCTGCAGGTATTCCACCGCAACTTTGCGGAGTCTTTCCTGTCGGAGCTGGACCGCTTTTTGGGTCGGGTGGGAGATGAGCTGGAAGAGATGGCGTATCACCACGCGATGGAGGAAGAGGATCACGGTTGCTTAAATGCTTTCCCTCTTGGTCATGAACCTGACTGCCTTCACACCGATGTGACAAGTGGTTGGAATCCGGGAAGCCAACGGGTTAGAGGGGCTGTCTGTTCTAATTTACATGTGGCCCCTGTACCAGTAACAGGAGGGTATTCTGGCGAGAGCGCAGTTAACCAGCTGCCAGGGGCGCCTTCTGGGTCGGGCCGTACCGAACGTACGAGTGATAGCTGTAGTGAAACCCCCGGGAGTACGAACTGCACCTCTGATTTTCCTTTTGCCGCGCAAAACAATAATTTTGCTTATAGCGATACCTGGTTCCAGGACATCGCACGGCCTCCCACAGAGCGGGATGCAATGGTCGTGGTGACGGCAGAGCCACCACTTTTTCTCAGTGGAATGCTCTTTGATCCTGTTAGTGGCCGATTTCTTTTGGGAGGAGCGGCCTTCAAAGAAGAAGCGCGTATCCTCCGAGCGCCTATGCGGGCATTTACCAACGGCAACGAGTCTGCTGCCCTGAATGAGGCTGATGACAGTCAAGGAGGAGGGGAAGACAGCCGTATGAGAAGGCTTCCATCCGTGCGTAGGAGCTCGATGGCCAATTGCGGCACTCGACCGCCGACTGCCGTCGGTGATCAGGCAACGAAACTGCTCTTTCGCGAGTACATCTCCGTCTCAAGAGCGTATGAGGGCTGCATGGTGCAAACCTTCTCGATCCTGGAGGAAGGTGTGTCCACGACTGCGAGCAGGCATCAGCTCATCCCACCGGAAACGGTGTTGTCACTTCTACCACATACCCGTGCGGGGGCTCTGACGCGTGCATTTTCTCTCTACCATATCGCTCGCCGAAAACCTAGCTTTGCCATCAAGGAGCGACTGTCAACCTCTGATTCCCATTCCCCTGCTGAGATCCAGCCACAGTATTCTGACGTACATGGGGAGAATGCAACGCGGCGGACCACACGCAGCAGCTTTCTTGACAACAGCACTGCTGGATCATTCTCTGTAGTACGTAAAAGAAGTGCGCGCCTGGACCGGCTAAGTGAGGCGAACAGGAGCTTCAAATGCTCCTTGGCTGATTCTTATAACTGCCGGCTTTCTAGTAATTTGTCTCGCACTCGACGGTGGTTTGTTCGGCAGCCCTTTGGGGAGGAGGCGCGGCTGCGTGTCGAGAATCCCCCGCTCTTTGAATGGGCGATGCAGCAGGACCCTACGGAGTTGGTGGAGCCCATCGATAACATTAAAGAATTCCTTTTATACTACAAGCAACGGTACTCCTTTATCATGGTGATGCAGAAGATGCTGAACTCCGTGCGGCGCCTACAGTCTTTCTTTCGCTCTTGCTTGGGAAGGAAGAGACGGGCACTGCATCGAATGCTTCGCTTGTGGCGCCGGCTCGAGATGGAGTCTCGAAGTACACTGCAGCACTACCACTTCACGCCGTCCTCGATGGAGCGCATTGACATGATAGCGAGCACTGTTCTACAGCAACACATGCTGACTACGCAGGAGCACAAGGTGGCCATCATCAAGGAGCTATGGGACGCACGCCGAGAAAGTTTTTTAAAATGGAAGGAGGAGCTGCTGCTGGATGAGCTTATTGCGCATCGCCGGGGGATGAGGCTTGCACGACCGAGGGAAGCGGCAGCGCCACTCTGTTGTACGCCATTTCGCACGTGCCCCGCTGTGGACGGTGGTAACGCTGCGACAGCTGAGGAAGCCACCTCTGACGCTGCTGATAAAATTATGTGCAAGGGTGATGGGTACAACAGAGCAACCAGTTTATCTGGTGCCGGCATCGTCGAGGAGGTGTTGAGTCTCTACGCCGAGATGTCGAACAATATAAGCTTCGTAGGTGCAGGCCCTACTGCTTGTACGGACGAGTCAGGTGCCCCCATGACTAAGACCGCCAATGCCAAGGCGGTGAATCTTCTCTCGGTGATAAAGGCACGCCACTTACGGCTGGATGAGCTGCATGACCGGTTTGGGTGGTACATTTCTCCTCACGAGCTCCTCTACGAAAGCCATCGCCGCCTGCTTGAGTCATTGAAGAGCACCGTGCTGACGATTGAGCAAGTTCAGTATGAAGTGATGCGAGCTACGCAGGATACGGTGGAGCCGCAGGTCCATTTGGACCATTCTGAGTGGGGGGGGCCTGGCCAGTCGTGTACCTCCCACGCTACTTATGCCTCCCTCAGTGGAGGGGAAGGCAGTCGCACGTGACGCTGCTCCGTTGTTCTCTTCTGCTCTCCTTCGCTCATGTGGGCGTTGTTGTACTTTATTCTTCCTGGCGCCTTGTGAACCGCAACTCCTCAGCCTCAGCATGGGGGTGCAGTTCGAAAAGTCTGTAGAACCGTGAGTCCCGCTGAAATTATGTCGTCCAATTCAAGTTGTATTGTATTTTATAGTTCAACGGCCATCCAGCTGTGGCGCCAGATGTGCGGGTGCAAGTTTCATGTACAAAAGAGTACAGGTACATTTGTGACTTTCCTAGTCACATCTACTTGGTTTTTGTTGTCTCCTCCCTTGATTTATGGAGCGTTTCTTTTTTTTTTTTTTGGTTGCTCGGAGGTTACCTTCCGGTGCAAGGGACAGGTGATTGCGCTCACCATACATGTCCTGCCATGCTGAATATACCCCCCACCCCATGTACAGTAAAGCGTTCCTTTCTTCATGTTTACGATATGCATTTTTTTTTTCTTTGGGTTGCTCTTGTTTTCGTTGTTTCTTGCCGTGTGATACACCTGCTGGTGCCCCTCGGCATGGCATGCATCTGGACAGGCCCCGCTTGGCCATAGCACCTCTCTTGTGAATATGTGTGAGGAGCTGTTATACTCACTTCGCACCCGTGCTCTTCTTCCACGGAGCGCTCCGCCTTCCGTGGAGCTGCAAATGCAGTTACTAGGTGCCGAATTCTGTGCAACGTTGTCGAGGAATGTAGTTGAGCTGCCCTCCTCTCATCCTTTGACGGCGGGTGTGCAAGCCGCCACGGATGCTTTAGTGCGACCGCTCCAAGTGGATTTGTCTGCCCATTATGGTTCCTCCGCAGTGCGCCGGGGTGGCTCCAAACCTCTAGGGCCCTGCTACCGCACCAACAAGGCCGTTCTACATGGAAACCATGACGGGCGTGCAGCGCACTTGTGGAGGTTATCGAAAGCGCATCGCCACTGGTGTCCTCGTTGCGGCGTATGGCTTTCAGCAGGTATAACGACCCGCCGGGTGCCGACGGTTGATTGTCTTCGTAGGAGCCTTGCAGCAGTTGTACAGAAGAGCTCGCCAGACGTTAGCCCCAGTGGCCGCTCCTTTGTTGGTGTTTGTGTTCGTTGCTATAAGGTGGCTCTTGCCTCACCGGAGCGTCTCCCGTCTGTGTGCTCGGCGCAGAGAGCAACGTTGCTGGAACCTGATAGTCGTCCTTCACCCATGGTGACCCATGCCAAGGATGATGCAGCCTCTATCGTCAACCAACTGCTGAAGTGCCTCTCCGTAGCATGTGTCAAGTCGTGTCGACGGAAGCGGTGGCGTGGACGAGCCCCATCTCAGACGCCGTTGGAGATAGGCTCACCATTACCGGTAACCGTGGCTAAGGGTCAGGCAATACCCTCAATGAAGTCAACCATGGCAGCCCTTCAGGCCGTTCCAAAGGGAAGTCTTCGTGCCGTGAAGGCCCGGAGGGACCACCCTAAGACAGCTCCACAGTCAGGACGAGAAGGTAGGGCAGCACTGCCGACAAGGTCAGGGACGCTGGGCGTTGCCAGCCATCCGGTTCGGCCTGTCAAACCAAGCAGCACGGAGAAGAAGCCCTTGAGGGACAAAAAGACGGGCAGTGACGTAATGGACGCGATGAGCCGACTTGGCTTTTGAAGGGAACGTATAAGCTACTGTAACTCCCGCGTACAATGCCCTCTAACCCTAGCAAGAAGGCCACCATCAACCGCAACAACTGCTCGTATTCTTGGGAGTTCCCTGCACGATCTCGCCCTGCGCATCAGCACATCGTGGAAATAGCGTTCCATTTGTGTAGCTTACATGGCGTCACAATGATCCTTCTTGTATTATCATTTTTTTTTTTCATTCTTGTAGTGAGTTGCCGTGGCTGCTTTCGTCTAGAATCGATACCCCCACTCACATTTTGAGGGGTTGTGAAGGAAGAGACTGCCCAGGCTATACTGTCGAGCGAACGTTGTCGTTCTCTCGCGCTCCACTTTTTGTGCCATTGCATACCGAATCTGGCCACGTCAATCCCTGTGTTCTGGAGTTGTCCCCCCCCCCTCACGTATGTCTTTTCATGTGGTCATTAACACTTGCTCTGTATGGCCTGTGACCATTGACTTTACGGTCTTCCGGTGCTTTCTGGAAGGCTTGTCGGTAGAAGAGACGGCTGACCATTTAATGATGTTGCAGGAGGACGTGGCCGCTCAACCGCATCGAAACACCGTGCACCGCGAGGGAAGTAACGGGGAGTGCGATGCGGAGAGGTTACAGAAGGGCCACGCTGATGGCGTGTTATCTTGCGTTCACGATCACCGTATGAGGTCGCTGGAATCGCGGCTCCGACAGGAGGAGGCACGGCTGTCTGATGAAGCACTGATAACGGAGGAAGACCTTTCGTGTGCTTGTCCTTGTTTGCCTTCTTGTCTAGCAGAAGGTGAGGGATCGACAGGTACAGGGGGAGTAGGCGCTGCATCCCATCCGGTAGACCCCATTTCTGCGACCGCTGAGCTCAAAGTTTCAAAGAAAAGGAAGGTGAAAGCGCATGGTGATTGCCACAGCGGAGCTAGCCGGGCTGGCCGCTGTCGTACGGAGGCAGATCGAGGCACACTTCCGGTGTCGAGCGAATCCACCGGAACAGCTGTACCCTCCCTCCTTCGCCAGGGGAGTCTCATAAGGCAAGAGCCAGGGTCACCCAAGGCGGCAGCCTTACCACCCGAGCCATTTTTTCTGCAGCCCGACTACTTAAAATTCCAGCGAAGGCTGCGCCAGGTTTCCTCCGTCGGTGTGTGCCCGTTGCGGCAGCTTCTCGTCGAGGAGGTGGAGGAGCAATACAACATGTTCAACCTTACCATACGAAGCATACTGAGCGCCCCTTACGCTTTTTTTGGTAACCATTATGTCCCGTTTTCCTTCAAGGACCGGTGCCGCTTGGTGGATATGTACTACGAGGTGGACGCCCAACTTTTGCTTTATTTCTTTGGTAGCCGCATGAATACGATGGGCACTAACTTTCTCGCAGAAAAGCATGGCCTCCGCCATTTCCTCATGGCACCCCGGAATAATGTTCGCCACTCTATGCGACATTTAATCAATTCCGGCGTGCGGACAGGCTCCTTACGGCGACAGTGTGAGAATTTGAAACACGTATGTGTTTCTCTGACAGCCATGTACCGTGGTAAGGGCGGCCTACTGGTTCCACGTGATACCCAGCTACTCACCGCAGTGAAGCAGTGCTTTGGACTACGAGGACAGCAGGCAACGAATTACGCCGCTTTTGTTTTCGGCTACGAGCACCGTCTGACGTGCAAGCTGTTTGATCGCCTCCAGAACTTTCAAGATTTTGCGACCATCTGCAGTGTAGTGGGCACTCTATGGTGCGACAGCTCTCAGCTGATGCTACGAGAGAGCTTTGTCGAGGCATGCCAGCGGATGACACGACTACTAGATGAAACCCGTGTGTTAGCGGAGCTGCATCACCTCCTCTTTGGCGAAGCAATGCGGCCGCGCTGGCAGGTGCAGCTGGACGAGATGCAGCGGGCCATTACAACGACGACGACCTCCGACAAGAATACCGTCACTTCTACCGCCGCTGCGCTCACAAGCATGATTATGTCTCCTGTAATGGTTTCTCCAGGTGGGAGTGGTGGTGCACCTAGCTCTGTTGCACAGTTACCGCATCGTCAGGAGGACATCGTTGCTGCAGGTGGAGGACAGGTAACATCGCATGCCATACCAAGGAAAGAGAGCCTTAGCAGCGCGAGTAATGCCCCAGTGGCGACCCAGGAAGGGCATATGGCCGGCTCGAGTACGCAACACAGCACGGCCTTCTTTCCCGCAACCGCGCCACAGCAAGCAGGCCGCGGGGGCCCAGCAGCAGCCTTCTCCTCTGTTGGCAACGCATCATCACACGTTCCGGCTTCGGGCAGCCACAACCACTGTTCAGCCAACCAACTTTTTACGCGCCGCTTCCTTCTTGAGTTCCCGCTGCTCATGAAGTATGTTGTTCGCATCATGCTACAGGTCGGGTACCATCAAAACGTGAGCGAGGCACTGGACGTGTTTTTCAGCCGAATCTACTTTTATTTGGAGGCGCTAAGCACGCGTTCTGCACCTGGAGTTGTGTCGCTGATGCTCTCCACGGCAGCCGCCAAGGCAGGCTCTTCGACGGCAGCTGTGTTGCAGAACGGCACGGGGTCCTCGACTGTACCAGTTAATGGCACTGTGTCGCGTTTTTTCCCTTCACACGCGTCTGTGACTCTGAGGTCTCGACCAGCCTCACCTCGAGTGGAGTGTTTCAGAAACGGTCTTCTGGAAGGTGCGAATTCGATCTGCGGCGATGCTCGACCACGTCAAGTAGCCTCTCCTGTCAGTCGCAACTCTTTCAATGCCACCACCTCCACGCATCGGCGCATGCGAAGAAGTTCGTCAGCGCCGTTCTTCAGCGGGGAGAAGCTGCCCCTGTTTGCCAAGATGGAGAACACAGCAGCCGCTCATTTCACACGAGGTGGCGGCACCGATCGGGTTCAGGTAGCTAGCGGGGAAGGACTGGAGCCATTTCTGAGTCCTCTGGCTACCGTTGTGAACACTTCGCTTGCTCACCATGGGGCACCGCTCTTAGCTCTTCCTGGAAAGGGGACCGAATCCACAATGGTATCAAGTATTGCCCCTCACTCTTCCGCAGGCTTTCAGAACCGCGCTTCCGGAACTCAAGGGCAGGCGGAGCAAGAAGGTGACTTACCACCGTCTCGCCAGGGGCTCACTGGAGGCAGTGAGAGCACGTCTACGGTCTCACCTGAAGGCAATAATGGTGTGCCTATTGAAGGGGCAGTGGCCTCTCCCACAAGCGGACTCGTGAGCACCGTGATGCAGCAGGCCATTGGCCGTCGCTTTCTGTGTGAGCTGTGCCTTTTATTCGGCATGCTCCCCTCTGCCTTTACTAACTTGGCATCGATAACGTCAGATGATCATATAGCGTGTGACGGTGCATTTTCTGACTTTGTTCTCGCACTCAGGTCCATAACACAGGTGCTAATGGCGTCGGACGACTTTCGGTAAAGGCTCGTGGCAGAAAGCATTATGGGGAAAGGGTGCTTGCGTGCGTAACCGCGTCATTAGGTAGTGGGGTGATGTGGCGTTTGTCCGGGTGGTTCACCTACCGCATGCGGGTATATGCCTCTCTATGCTTACTGGGCTATCCCATTTATTGCGTGCCAGTGTATTTTGGATGCACACACCCACCGAGTGCAATGGATCCCCCCTGCCAAATGGGTGGGGGAGGTCATTTTCTTTTTTGTTGTTGTCTGAGCGATGTGTGAGAGAGAGAGAGGGATTGACGAGCAACACCCGGTACGCACTTTTGATGTCTTTTTTTTTTCTTGATGTTTGCTATCGCGAAGGTGGTGCTTCCCTTGCGGTGTAAGCGTCCGTTTGGCTGTGGAGCAGGGTCTCACAGACTGGAAGTACTATTGCAGCTTATAGTGTGCCCAGCGATAGCTCGTTGTTAGCTTACTGCACATGCCTTCACCACATGTCTCACATGGCAACGGAGGAGGAGGTCGGCTAGTAGCAGCTACCAGCATGAGTGTGATGCGAGGTGGCATGACCACGGCTTCATCCTCTGCAGGAAATCAGATGTTGCACACTTTGAAACCCAAGAACCGTCACGGCGTCCCCACCCCTTCTTTGTTGCCGAAGGTGGCGCTATCCACTGCCTTTGATAGCAAATCGGCAATCATGAACAACGAAGTCGTTGCCGGAGGAAATGCTCCCATCAGTATCACTGGAGGTGACGAATTTTCCAGCGAACAGTCTCACAGATCGCAGATGGCCACCTCTCATCAGCATGACGTTCCTGCCGGTGTCAGCGCAACCAACCCAAGCAAATCTCATTTTTCGGGGGACATGATCAAGCATTTCCCTGGGAACAATGTAGGAGGCACTCACACCGCAACCGCCTCGATTCTGAACGACGCTCAAACTACTCTACCTTCGCACAGGAGGGTGTCAGCAAAAGGGACTAAACGCCGCTTCTCCTTCAATGGCACTGGCACGAGCGGCATCGGTGCGATGGGAGGGCGCGTGATGATAGCCCCGTCGTCTCTGCTCGCGGTGCGAGTGTCGGACCCTCACAAATGGATACTTCCCCTGTCCCGCAAGATGAAAGTTGCTCTCCAAGAGGGAGAAGAGGCGGCTGCGGACGTGGTCTCGCCTACAACTGGGGGACGATCAAAACCGCAACTGAATCCCTCCCCTGGATTACGAGCATCTGCTGAGTGTGGGGGTGCTGCGGAGGAACTCGATGGATCACTGCCACCAGTGGCGGAGCACCCCCCGCTCGAGGAGCGCATTTCACTTTATCAGCTCCGCAATATTATGCGTGCCTTCTCTAGTCGGGAGGGCCCCAGTTGGATGCGCACTATTGAAACCACAAGAGGGAATCCCGTCCTTCCCTCACAGTGTGACGATTCCGATGTGCTTGCACTACCCCAAGCCCAGCGCGCATGCCCCGAGCCCCAAGAAACAGAAAGGGTCCGAGGGCCCTTTGAGGCGGCCCAGGGCGAACAGAACCTGAGCGCCACTTGCCCTGTTGTGAATGGGAGACAGTTGCAGGGTGCGGCAGAGACCACGATGATGTCAACCGTTGAACTGCCGCCTTCGGCTTCTGAGGTGGACGTGTCAAAGGAACTGTTCCGCCCTGGGACAGGAGAAGTTGTAGAGCGCCGCTTGAGCGGTGTGCCCGCCGTTGTGGAGTCATCTGGAGGGACCCTAAGGGGTGGGAGTATTGCCCATCGTGCTGATTCAACGCTTTCCCAGTTCTACGATACCAGGGATGACAGCGTCACATGTGGGGATAGCTATAATGATACCATGCCAGCCTCAGCTGCAGCGTTAACGGGACTTCTTGTCGAGCGGGACGCCATGGGCCGCCCTATTTGCACCGAAGTGTTCGACCGTAAATTGTCACAGCAGGAGTTTATCATGGTGATGTCACATTGTGTGCCAGACGCCACGCACAGGGAGCTTCTGGATCTCCTTAATAAGGTGGACTACGATGCTAGCGGCATTATTACGTGGAACGAGCTTGCCACCTTTCTTGTCTCCCAGAGCCGACATAGCACCTACGTGATGCAGTCCAACTTTCAGTTTACCGAGACACCGTTCCCGAAGAGTTGTACGTCGGTACAGCGTCACCAATCGATTACATGCAGTACCATTGAGCCACGAAAGAAGCTGATTCTAACGGGTGGCTCAGAGGGAACCGTACGGGCATGGAACATGAACACACTTGTCTACCGCGGGCTGCTCTTCTCGACGAAGGGGTGGATTACCGGTATCCATTACGGCTCATCAGCGCGTCTTCTGTTCGTTGTCACCATGGACCGCGAGGTGTTTGTGCTTGACGGGAGCAGCTTTGAGGTTCTGCGCCTGTACCGCGGACGAGCTTTGACTGAAACGCCATCGAGCATGGCGTACGCCCACGATACCACCCGCCCTATCATCGTCGGGGGTGTTGCTCTTCCGCGGCGGCGTAAAGCCCGTGCCCCACCAAACACCGGTGACCAGCTCATGGATGGCCTTTCGCATGACCTCAACAGGCGTACGCCCCAGGGGCTGCGAGACGAGATGATTACCAGTGCTGCTGCTGTCGAAGCGCTTCATTACGACTCGCTTCCCCTGACCGGCCCAGGTAACGGCCCCTATATCCAACGACGTGTGGAGGAAGGTGCTCTGGCGGGCCTTATGGACCACATCTGCTCGACCCTCCATCACTTTACGGCGTTGCACGAGGAGAGCATGCTTCTGGGCACGGCTGCAGGGACTGTGTACATCTTTAATATTCCCGCGAAGCCAACGAAGAAGGTGCTCCTCCCCACCCATGTGCTCCCATTGCATACCAACCGCGTTAACAAACTCGAGTTTCTCTTTTCCATGGACGCGCTTCTGAGCTGTTCGGATGATGGCACAGTGAAGCTAACTTCCATGGTGAGCGGCGAGATATTGCGCGTCTTCACCAACACTATGTTGGAGCAGCACCCGGCAGTGCATGACTTTGCCGTGCACCCGCAACTGAGAATGCTCGTGACCGTGGGGCCTGGGCGTAGTGCTCTCGTGTGGGACTTTGGTCAGGAGAAGCCCATCGCTGTGCTTAATGCACAAAGCAGCCCGTGCCGATGTTGCACCGTCTGCACCCAGTCCGGCCTGATCTTTATTGTGGGGGTTGATGGCAGTGTGCATGTGTATGACACGAAGGGGTTTCACCTGCTTCAGCGAATGGATCAGGACCCGGCACACCTTGCGCGCTCGGTGCTCATGGATTCTGTACGCAAACGTCTCCTCTGTTTCAGTAAGTATCCATACATGCTACGCACGAAACGGCAAGCGACCTCTGCTTGCTCGGACAACTATACTGGACATAGTGCACTAATGCTCAGCGTGCTGCACACTGAGACGTTCGATCAGATCGTGACGGTAGATACGGAGTGCATGGCGATGACTTGGAAGCGCACAACGGGAGAGAATGTATTTGCGTTTCTCCTCAAAGATTTCTCGGACTCCGCTGTCATGAATGTGGCACGTCTGACATGTGTGGCGCTCGATGAACTGCAGCGGCGCCTGATTACCGGCTTTCAGAACGGCGCGGTAGTTGTGTGGAACGTCGTCAATGGGCAAGCAATCAACTTCATCACTGCAGCGATGGCAGGGGGGCAAGATGGAGAGGGTCCCTTCACTGGCAGTGCGGCCGAGAAGCAAAAGGCAGCAGCGCTGGCACAGCGCCCATGGAGAGCGGCCATGCTCAAGTATAATAAAAATAGCAGAGAGAGCGGTGCTGCGGACGGGAAATTGGGCACTACCGGGTCGTCCACGGAAGTGAACGCAGTAGGTTCCTTCGTGCGCCATAACGCAACGTTTTTCCTTTTTGCCGTTCGCAATCTACTATTCAGTGTGCGGGAGTCCTCGGATTTTACGGTGGCGGCAGCGTCATGCTGGTCTGTTCCAGAGGCGTACGGCGAGGTACTGACCATGGCCCAAGGTTCTTCACAAACAGTGATCTGCGGCACGTCATCGGGGGCACTGTTCTTCTACCACGTTCTCTCAGAGCGGCAGGATGGTTCCGCACTTTGGGTGACGGAGGCATCAATGGACGTTGCCGGCAGTACCGCGTGCTTTTCGCATACGGCGACGATGACCCGGGAACTGTCGACCTCCATCACCTACGGTTTCGGGCTGAACCGGACTGCCGCCCGGTCGGCCCCATGCCCACCGCACATTACCTCGCGCATCACGAAACTCATGCGGCTCACGGCGGTGAGCCCTAGTCTTCTCTTATCCGCACATCTCGATGGCACCCTGGCCTTGTGGCACACCCTACGAAGATTCAATCTGGGCCACGTCAATCTCGCATCCGCCGGACTTGATGATGGAAAGGAGAACACAGGCGGGGTCGTCGTGTCGGTGGACCGCCGCAATGAATTTCTCGCCTTCTCCGATGAGGGGGGGAATATACACGTGTGCGAGCTGCGGTTCAGAAGGTTGAGTTCCGAGGAAGAGGAGGCGACGACGGTAGGGATGGGGAATCCTGCCCACAACAAAGTTCATGACTGCCCTCCGCAGGGAGCCCTAGCGCCATCACCATCGGCTCCCGAACGTGATGGAGATGCCACCACAGGCTCAATGTCGTGCGAGCCTCCACAGCCGAGCACGTTGCCCCAACCAAGAGGACATAAGGTAACGACTGATGAAGAGGAGCGAGCCACCTTCTGCTTTCAAACGTTGACACGCTTCACTGTGTTCCATTCAGGGCTGCCTTCTGTGACAGAACTGCTCCTTGTTAGTCCATCCGACTCTCTTGAGCATGACAGTCACTCGCGCCAGCTCGCTAAAACCGATGCCAGCTCTTGTTCAAATATGGAAGGGGGAGGAAAGGATGAGGACCGTCCGTCTTCACCTTGTACCGAACCCATTATCGTGTGCGTTGGCAGTGACAAGTATACGCGTGTGTTTACCATTCGGGGGGAGTGCATGGGAGAGTTAGGCATGAATCGATGGGAGCTCGACGATCCCTCAACCTACGAGTATATGGGAGATAGGCCGACGAAGCGATTACCACCGACGATACCTTCAGCGGAGAAGAGCCTCTACTTTGACTTCCTTCAAGATGCGTGCTCCGCTCAACGGCAGCCACCACTTCTGTCGTCAATGCGTTACAGCAAGACCAGGCCCCAGTGGCCGGGGAGCGTGCGCGGTGTTGTAAGCGAGACGATGGGTGGAGCGCATGAATCTCCTCTGATACATAGTGGTACCATGGTGGCTACGGCACAAACGGTTGGCAGCACGGCAGGGATGCTTCGAGAGCTAAAGGAGCATGGCATGCTGCACAGCTCACCATTGAAGCCCATCAGTACGGAACTGGCGGTGGTGCTGCGCGCCACCTACGCTGGGGGAGCAGATTTGGAGAACATCACTGAGCATCATCTGGAGTACGGGCCCGGTGGGAGGGAGGGAAAAGCGTCAGCGAACGCAACCCACCCGAGCGCACAGCTTGCTCTCCCCACCCCTTACTCTACTCAACCAGTCATTTCAACCCTTCTCCGGAAGAGTACGCGTGACCATTCCGCCGTTGCCGGACGTCACCGCGGCATTGTGAAGCGATGCTTTAGCCATCGTGGGGGTCCCTCTGCTGATCAGCATCTGCTTAGTGACGCCTTAGTGCAAGGACGGGAGAGAAGCGTTGGATGGCATGGCGTGAATAACGGTAGAAGCACCCCCAACATGCCCCAATATGACGTCGACGATGACGATGACAATCTTTGCTCTATTCCTCAGGTATCTCCTCGCCCAGCCAGGGTACAGTACAAACACGAATGTGGCGATGTGGGGGACTCACGCATGGCGTCACCCCCGCTGTGCCAATCCTCTCTTTCTGCTCATGCGCCGTACACCAGCCCTGATGTGGCGGGCGCGCCGCTAGCTGCAGCGGAACTTGATACTGGCCGTGGGAGTTACCCAGATTCCTGCATTCCGGTAGCAAAACGGCGCCTCCAGGATGGGCGTACCCGCCCTACGCCCTGTACGACGATACTAGAAGCTAGCGAACTAAATGACTTCAACGGCTCAACTGCGGCGGATTCGACGAGCAAATGGACACCCAATTCTCAAGCAACCCTTGCAGCCACATCATTCCGTATCCCATCCCATAATGTTTGCAGTGGAATACACGATGTTGCTACTGCCGTTGCACCTGCTCAGGAATCTCGCTCAGACAGCACCCGAGCTGTTCACGCTGAGAGCACCGTGGCTGATGACGCCGGTCCAGATGGGCAAGTGCGCATACAGCATCGGGCTAAAATGGCCTGTCGACACGCCACCGCATCACTGTTCCAGTCAAGCGCAAGGAGTGGCCGCCCGCCGCGCGCGGTGTCTCGCCAGTCGCCCCGCTCCATCCCTACCATGACCGCGTCACTCCAGGATGATCCCGTGGTGACTGCGGAAGTGGATTACCTCAGTTTTCTTTCGCCGCAGCGCATGCTACGGCACAGTCTTGAGACACAGCCCTACAAGCTCCGACGTGACAGTCACGGAACCTCTACATCATGGCAGGCATCGAAAGAATTAGACCACGCGCGGCGGGGACCTGCCGGTACGAAAGCGCTGCTTGACGGTGACGGAGGCCCGGTAACATCGACCACCGGTGCTGCTACGACATTGGGGGCCACTGTAGAGGAGTTGCTACTGCGCCGTGCCAAACAGAAGAGTAGTGGCTCTTCTGCGCTATGCCACGGGGCGCGAAGTTACATCGCGCAGGTTTCCTCACGGATGTACATTGCACCTGTTGCGGAGACGGAGCCACCAATAGGTAGTCATATGCGTGAGGATGCCAGGGCTTGGAGGGAGCATCTGCACCGTCTCCACGGCGAAGACAACACGCGAAATTCAAAATGGATACGAAAGTAGACGCGAGGCCTCTGTGTGTGAACGATTTCGGTCTGCACATTGTATGTTTAGCGAAAGCCTTGCTCCCCATTGCTGATGGAAAACGATTCGTAAAGAGGCTCTCTTGCCAGATATGTAGGCGTGCTGAAATCTGCTCAGGGTGAGCACGTACACATGTGTAGATGTATTTTGCATCACCTGGCATTCATAACCAGTTATTTTCTAGCATGTACACAATAGGTGTGTAGGTAATGTTTCACAGCGCCGAAAACACCGACGGCTGCAAATATTTGCCACAGAATGTTCCTGTGTAATGCACATGGGAGACACCGTTCCTCAGACGGAGGCTGTCCTTTCCCTCTCCGCTTGGTGTGTGCTCCTAGAACTCTAACAGCCACTTTTTTTCTCCCTGCTTTGCCGCTCATTTTGTCGCTTGTGCTTGTGCGATCTTGTTGCGCCTTGCATGGCTGTTTTATAGACCTCAACGAAGCACATTTGTATTTGCTAATTTTGTCTAGTTGCGGTATACTTCTCTCATTTCGAGTCAGATGTCTTAACTAGAGCAAACAAACCGTTCTGCGGGGGTGGGGCTTTTCTCCGCAGTGTGGCAAGCTGGTCTAGCATTAGTGCCAGTGCTGCAGATTGGCCATTCGATTCTTCGCCGACATTTAAGGGAGGGACGTGGGGGTTTTCCTTGGTAGCATGTGCATCATTACGACTTCTCTGTTCCAATCACCCATCTTTTCCCACCGAAACAGGCGGTTTTTGTGTCATTAGGATTATCTACTCCCCTTGGTCTTACCACACCTACAGAGGACGGAAGTCGCATACGGGCTTGCTGCCGCTGACCCTTTCATCACCAGCACCATCTTGTGTGCTGTAGAGTGTATTGTGCACTTGTTTAGGGGCGATGATCTCCAATGGCAGTCCTATTATTCACTCCCTACTAGACACTGATGCGTACAAGTTGCACATGCAACAAGCGGTGCTACACCACCACAGAGGGGTTCAGGTAGTTTACCAGTTTATCTGCCGCAACAGTAGCGATCACCTTGGCTGTTACGCCGCCTCCATTCAGGAGCAGGTGGACTACATGAAGGACCTAGCATTAACAGATGAGGAGTACAACTATCTTGCCTCCTTTCCGTACTTCAAAAAGGACTATCTGGATTACCTTCGTCTCTACCGCTTCAATCCACTGCAGGTACGCATCCAAGTCACTCCACCTAGCGTGGGTGATGTGCATGACAGCAAAGAGGCTAGTTTAGGCGTGACCATTGAAGGCTCGTGGCTGGAGACTATCTTGTGGGAAATTCCCTTACTGGCCATTATCAGTGAAGTAGTCCACCGGGAACGCTCTCCGACTGTTGGGGCGAAGGAGGCAGTAGACAGTTTGCGGTGCACACTGAGCAAATTCTTTGGGACGCACGGCGAAGAGGAACTGTCTACCTTTCGGGTAGCCGAGTTCGGTACACGGCGACGCTACAGCCGTGAGGTTCAGGAGGCGGTAGTGCGTTCCCTCGTGGAGCACGAGCGCTTTCACAAGCACCTTGCTGGGACAAGCAATTACGACCTTGCCCGGCGGCTGGGTATCCCTCCTGTGGGTACACAGGCACACGAATGGTTTCAGGCATTCCAGCAGCTGTGCCCGGAGCTGCGACTGTCGCAGTCAATGGCGCTTGAGATGTGGCTCAGGGAGTACCCCAACAGCCTGGGTATCGCCCTAACTGACTGCATCACAATGGACGCTTTCTTGGATGACTTTAAGGTGGAGCACGCCCGGGCATACCTAGGTCTTCGGCAGGACTCGGGCAACCCAGTGGTGTGGGGCCGCAAGGCGATTGACCATTATAGGAGCCTTGGGATTGACCCCAAGACAAAGACCCTCATCTTTTCGGATGGCCTGAACCTCGACACGGCGGTGTCAATTTACAGCACATTCAAGGACAAGATAAAAGTAATGTTCGGCATTGGCACCCAACTTACCTGCGCCATTCCTGGTATTCGGCCCATGAACATGGTTATCAAGATGATACGTTGCCAGGGCCGACCGGTTGCAAAGGTGTCCGACAGCCCAGAAAAAATAGTTTGCGTGGACCGATCCTTTGTGGAGAAGCTACTTGAGGTCTTCCAGGTGAAAACCACGCCCACGATGTCCTCTCGTGTTACCGTGATTGGCTGAGGCGCCACAATGGGCTTCAGCTTACAGACTGGCTCCCCTCTTGTTTGATTCCCCAACTGCTTCCCAGTTGGTGCTGTTACTACGCTGAGAAGCGGGTAAGCGCGATGTAGTTTTCGAAGAAGTGTGGGCAGGAGAGAAGGAGGCGAAGAGAGGTATTTCTGGCAAAGTTCTGTGACGTTGCGCCGCACAGGCTGCGCTATCTCGACACAGTTACGGGTACCACGGATGAATGCAACCCATTCCCTCGCATGGGCACTGGCGTATTGTTATTGCATGGAGTATGGCTGTACTGGGCATACTTGGTTCTGCACCG
>JAIZPF010000021.1:119259-134733 GCA_020509355.1 Blechomonas ayalai | reverse complement strand
TACACTCCCTTGACCTGCAGTGCGCCAGATGTTCGAAAGCATTTGCGATGCAGAGCGGCCTCACCACGTACACCCAAAAATGTCACGGCGCACCCCCGGTCAAACGACCACACAACGAACTCAAAATCCTATGCGAAGAAACCTCTGCCCACTTACTTACCTGCCCGACACTGGAGGAGATCAGACGGAGTTACGGACTTGGTAAGGTCGACCGCGAGGAGATACGAACAAACGTGAAACTACCGGTATTCCTGTGTAAATTGTCCCACCTTGGTGACCCATTGCAGTCAACGATGCCAAACACAGGTATGGATGTCCTTACTGTCGTAGAGGGTGAGGCTGTGCGAGAGCCCTCTCTCCCCTCATAACTCCTTTACAATCTCCTCTCACTAATAATTTAACCATCTCTCCCCCTGGTTCCTCTAGTCTTCTTAGTGAATTTCCGAGAGGAGCGGCAATAGAACTGAGAGTAACACCGACGAGGTCCAGCCCAAGGGACACTGAACATCGCAGGTGGGGGAGGCAGAGACATAGGGGGGCGTACGATATACCCGCTCGAACCTTAACTAGAGCAACCGTTGAGGTCGCGGGGTGTAGCACTTCTGCAGGTTAACCGCACACAGAAGAAAAACACACACACACACGTCTGTCCACAGGTACTGCTGTACACTAAATCGCGGTGATCGTGTAGCCCCTAACTCTTGATCTGCTGGAGACCTTCGGAGCGCTCCTCGCAAGAGTTTCGGCCATTTGTTTCTTTGCTTGCCTGTTCCATGAGCACAGAAGCAGGCTGCCCACTGGTGCACTATGGCGGCGATGTGGAGATGGACCACAACAAGGGCGATGAGCGGCACAGTCATCATGATATTCCGCAGGAGACATTACGAATAGTGGATGACTTTCCTGAGCCGCTTTCAGCTGGACAACGCAACGCCTTTCAGCGTCATACCGCGTACTGCGTCCGGAGGTTTAACACAATTCATCGGAGTACGATGGTGGTGCAGCGTGGGCTGGCATCCCTCCAAAGTGTTCGTGATCGCCTGGAGAGCGAGCGGCAACAGCTTCAGATAGCTTTGCAGGCAATCGACACCAGCGTTAGTGGAATGGGTAACGCTTGTGCAACCGAAACGAGGGGAGCGTTAGAGGAGTCCGAGAGCAAACGCAACAAGATGGAGGGAGCAGAAGCCGCTGGGCCGAACGTTCCACCTCGGACCCGTCGGGGAGGTTTGCTAAGGTCTGCTGCCTTCGCCAATATGCAAAGTGTACTGCGCTCGGCCAAGAAGGAGGAGACGCTAGAGTATGCTCAGGTGATGCAGCATCGTGAGCGTATTGCCAAACAAACTCGATTGCATATTGTTGAGGAGGATTTGGCCGAGCAGGTGAAATTGTTGGAACCGCTCAAGGAGAAGATGAGCAAGTGTGAGGTACTGGAGAGTGAGGCACGCCAGGCTCTTATCCCGGCACTTACACTCTTACACGAAATGATTGCCATGGAAGCCCAGTACGCCTCGAGCTTTTTTCTGCGCGCCGCTGGGATGGACAGCACTGAAACTAATGATCATACGAATGCTGAGGAAACGCTTGGCTGTGGTGTCGCAGCGAGCAGCGCGGCGTATGAAATTCCCTTTGCTCCTGCATTCTACACAGCGGAGGCCGAAGATATTATCCGCTCGCAGGTGGAGGAGGTGTTGGATGCGTATCTGTCATATCGTAGCCGTATTGACCCCATCCTAGGACGCATTGAGGAAGAGAAACAAGCAAAGCAAGCGGAGCGAGTAAACCAACTAATGGAAGCGATTGGCCTTGTGGCAGGCGGGGGAAAGGATGTCATTGACCTGGGCCTACTGCCGTCACACAGTGAAGCAAGTGGCCCTATTGGTAGCCCGGGTGTGCTCGGAAGAGGCAACACCGGTGGGGGTACTAGTTCATCGCGCAAGCAGAACGTAGCAGCTATATCGGACTCTGATTCCGGTGATGACGGTATGGATGTTGCTGATCTCCCTGGCAGTGGCACTACCGATGATAAGAAGGATAGGCAACTTATCCAGTCGGCCCTTTCCGCGCTGGATGACTTTGAGGAAATGTACTAGACTGGTATGGCGGCCCGTAGGTGTGTGGAGGAGGCTGGTATGTGCTCTCTATCGTAGGGTGCAGCAGAGAAGGTCGGCGGACTGATGCTGGTGTAGTGCTCGAGGTGAAGCTGGAGCAAGTTAGTTTCACTGGACGGAGCCCGTGTAGCTACTCTCACAGACGACTCAACTCGCTACCTGCTCATTGAAAAGACTTGCAGTGCAAACGGGAGCACGCATGGCTGCATGCTTTTTTTTTTTTCTAGGGAGAGGCGGGCGGTGGTTCATCCTTCTCCTCGCTGTCCCTCTCCTCTCCTCCCTCTTGGCTTACTCCATTCATCATCTGGGAGAAGTCTGAGCTACTATCATGATACCGCGTAGTGTGCCGTATGAGCATTATTGCCCAGAGCGTGACAACATCATTACCGTTGCTATGCCTGGTATCATGACCTCCCGTGCGCAACTGTCACGTTACACGGGTGACAGTGGCGTGACTATTCTGAGGAATCGCCAACGTACTTGTGATGGCGTGCAGCACCAGAGAGAGTATGGGAATCGACACCATACTCACTCGATGTGGCAGATCGTGAAGGAGGCGGTACAGACATGGGTATCTGGCACGGTGGCAGGGGACGCCCCACTGTTTCACACGCTAAGTGCCGACTGCTCACCACAGGAGGAAAGGGCAGCGACGGACTCATGCACAGACAGGGATGTGCTGTGTGAGGAGCCCGACCAGGGGGCCACGTCTCTCTCTGTGCTACGACATGTTAAGTGTCGCATTGCACCTCGCATCCTGCACCACGTCCTCCCCTCCCCCGAGGTGGATGAGATGGTGACCGATCGCTGGTACTGGACGCTGAACCCCCTTCACTGGATCCTGGTGATAAAGGAGGTGCTGGGGTGCTTTTGGTTCTCCATGCGGCCCGTGTACTTCTGCCATTCAGAAGCTGGGCGTACCAATCTTGCCGGGGTGCGTGATCAGCGCGCTTTCACGCGGGAGGTACGACGAGCGGTGAACCAAATTCAACTGGAGACGCTGCATCGGGGGAGCCCAAATGCTACACTTACTGTCGAGGAAGGCCAAGGGGTAGCGCAGGCACGTCTTGTGCCGTCGTCGAGGCGGAATGGGAGAAGACACCTCGTTCTTTTTGGCTGCAGTCGGGGTGCAACCACGTGTTTTTACGCGGCGATGAAACTACCCCCATCGCTGGCCCAGCACGTCTCGCTCGTGATACTCGAGGCGCCCTTTGATACATTGGAACATGTAATCGCATCGTCGAGCTGGTTCCCGAAACTGAACTACTGGTTTTTTAAGTCCTTCTGCGACTACCGTGGCCGGCAAGAGGAAGAGGAGGCGTACGCTTATGATCCGGCCCGCGTCTACCTATCCTGTCCCGTGGCCTTTGTTGTGACTGCCAAGGACAGACGGGTGCCGATGGCATGCACTCAGAACTTGATCGACGGCCTAAAGCGCGACCTTGTGCCGCAAAAGATACCCGCAGTGGAGGTGCTCGTGTTGCAGCACAGCATCCACCCTTGTATGTCAGTGGCTAACAAGGAGGACCAAGACGCCTATGTGGCGTTTGTGGAACGTTTGTATGACATGCACTGTCCTTAGCGCTTCTTACATTTTGAGTAGGGCAAGCCATTTGCAAATGGATATACGAGCCCGCCCGCGAGTGTCAGGTACGTGCACACAGACCGTGGCTATTTACACGGCGGTGCTGACTACCAGCGGCGGTATCTCTTGGCGTCGTACTCCCACAGTGTGTGCAGCCAGGTGTTTGCTGTTTTTCTTCGTCGACCTTTGCTGTCATCCTTTTTTTTGCTCATTCTTTTCTTTTCCCGTCCTGCTGTATTCCCAGTTATGCCGTCTCCCGCTGAGCAGCTTCGGATTCTCTATGGGGGTGCACTGCAGATTCCCTTGTGCACAGGTAGTGTTGCTGTTCCCCTTGTGCTAGAGAAACAGCTCGGTGGGAAGGTCGGGGTGCCTGTGGCAAGCGGCGTTTCCTCAGGCACCCGCGAGACGGCACGAGGTGCTCGGAGGAAGAGGCGTGAAAAGGAGGCTACAAATGATCCCGTCACCGCCGTGAGCAGGTATACTCATCGACGGTACTGCTACCTTCGCGACGGGAGTGACATCCGACAAGATTCGTTTCACAGGTGGCTTCTTTTCGAAAGGCGACAGATGACGACACAGACTACCCCGACTTCACATAGGAAGCGCGGCCGACAGGCGAAGCTAGGTGAGGGTGCTGATGGCTCTAGTCCGACTGTAGCCATGCCAGTAAGAAGCCCCTCGTTGTTGTACGCCATGGTGGACCACGTTACGTTTGTGCTCCCCCAAAGCTTTCCTTCCCCACGGCGCACCGTATCCGAACCTCCCTTTGTCATCGAGGACGCCACATGGGCGGAGCATACGGTGGAAGTGCACATTTACTTTAAACCCCACCTTTTGATGTCCCCTGCCGTCCTGCTGCATCACGTTCACTTACATCCACATGTAGAGGACCCTCCCCCTCTGCTGAGCAGCACCCTTGGGAAGCCAAAGCCGGTGAGCATGGTGCTTGTCGGAGAACACCAAAAGGACCATACTGCAAAAGGCACCCTACCAGATCGTAGTGATGGGAGTGGCCCATTTGCGCATCCACCCACGGCTCCGCAGCTTGCAGCTTTGTTGTCAGGCATTGTGATAGCGGAGCGGAAGGATGCTGTGCGTGTATTCCACCCTAGCATGGATGTGGTGCAATTTGCACAGCAAGTCTTACTCAAGGCGTCGTCGGAAGTCATTACGGCGCTGGAGGATCACTACTGGCATTGGCTGTATAGCTCTGCAGATACGGTACAGGAGAATGAAACGAGCGATGGTGAGACGGTCCACCCCGCCCCGTGTCCATGCGACGATGACTCGCCCTTGCAGTTTACCCGCGCGGTCAACGCACCGCATGCATGGGATTTACCTCTGGAGTTCTGTATCTTCCACTACGAAAAGGCTCGTGGCCCTCGCGCAGTGGCGGCAATGACTCAAGTTCTTCATGGTTTAGATGAAGAGCAGAATGACCTACTCGATAGCATTCTACGAATGCTGCAACAAGTGGTGGATTCATCGCAACAGGTGCAGTCAAGGCTGGGGGAGCTGTACAAGGGGTGCTTGCAGAAACTCAAGGTTAAACAGGAGCTTGCTGAGTAAGTAGCTTCGTCGTTGTGGCTTATTGGTGTGCATGTGCGCGGGGTAAGAGATCTGCAAGGGATGAGAAGTTGTATCGCTTGCATGTACCCCCGCGGAAATGTGCTTTGGGCAGGTTCACGTCGCCGCAGCGCGGGATGTGTTGCTCAGGTGTAGATGGCGACTTGCGGTGGCCAGGGCGGTGAACGACGGCGAAAGCATTCCAATTACGTGTCCAGCTGCACGCGTTTTGCACCACTTCCTCCGTAGGTGCTATAAATTTGGCCTCACCTGCATAACAGATGTGTATGTGGGCTGTCGGCTTTCTCTTTTTATCTTCCCCGTAATTTTTTTCCCCTGTTTGCTGTTATTGCTTATTGGGTGGCGCGGGAAACGTGCTTTGCATTTTATCAGCAGTTCTCACTATGAATCCTTCCGCAACGCCACCGTTGGATGCCATAGTGATCTGTGGTCCTTCAGGCGTGGGGAAGGGCACTCTTCTCCAGCACCTCTTCAGGGATTTTGGCGACCGATTTGCCTATTCGATCTCCCACACCACGCGCCCGCCACGCCTTGGGGAGGTGAATGGGCGGGAGTACCACTTTGTGGATAAGGACACCATTCTCCGGATGCAATCCAATAACGAGTTTTTGGAGTTGTGCATCGTACACGGAAACTACTACGGCACCAGTGTGCATGCTATCAAGACCATCCAGTCCACTGGAAAAGTGTGCATGATTGAGATCGATGTGGAGGGCGCGAAGAAGCTACATTGTAGCGAGAGCGCTGGGCTGAACATGATATATCTCTTCATTTCAGCACCACTGGAGGAACTACGTAAGCGGATCCTCTCACGCGGCGCCGACACAGATGAGGTAATGCAGCGACGTCTTTCCACGGCGGTGAAGGAGTTGAATTTTGTTAAGGAAAATTCCGATTTCTTTACGCAGGTCATTGCCAACGATAATTTGGAAGTGGCCTACCGCAAACTCATTGAATGTATTAGTGGCGAACTAAAGAAACACGGCATGGCTCCATTGCAGAACTCTGGGTAGGTAAAGGATTCGGAGTTTTCCTAAAGATGGATGCGGAGAGGGTGCGCTGGGGATACCATGGACTAGCATGGGCTTGATATCAATGCTACGGCTGTGACCACTTGTCTTGTTAAGGGATTCCCGTTCCTTTGCTGGGCCTCTCCCGACACACTCACTGCGATCCCATTTTCGTTGACTTGTATATAGATGACTGTAAGGACATGCTGATTTCGTTTACGTTTGACATGCATAAACCTCCTCCTGCTTTATCTTGTGTTTCTCTTGCACAGAAATGCTGCTCCTTTTTATGTAGTTGGTGTGCCACGAGGAACCACGGGCACAACAAGCCCATGGCGGCCCTCATTTCTATCGAAAGGAAAGCTACCATCCGTCGTTCGCTGTCTCCATTTGGCAGACTCAAAGGGTTGTGCTGCTCGATGGGACATGATCTGCGCTTGAAACTCATCCTTTTTGCTAGTTTCTAGGCTATTCGATGAATAGACACGCTTTAGAAGCCGATCCATCTGGAGAGGTTTTGCGTGCCGCTCGTTTAAACAAGCCCCACCTTTTTTTCACCCTTCCCTCACTCACTCTGATGCCTATCACGTGGCGTCGTCACTTCCGCCGTAGCTCACCAGCGTGGTAAAGGATCCTGGTCGCCACACGCCGAGTTGCCCGTATACGTTTTGGTGGTCGCGAGAAGGTGATGAGCATGATGGTCATCCAGGTGCCAATTTTCGCGGTGGCCGTGGTGGTCTACCGTGGGGGTATAGAGCCACCAAGCCCTTGATATTGAAGATGGCATACCTTATAACCCAAGCTCACACGGAGTGGGTATCCCTCTGGGGTACCGTCCTAGTATGGGCACTTGAGGATTTGCATTCACCCTTTTCAGTACGAGCAGGCTGGGCAACGATGACCTCGGAGAAGGGGGAGCCCCAAGGGCAGCTGCGGTACATGGGTCTATTGCGACCTCTTCTAGCTCAAGGCGCCAGATCTACTGGGTAGGAATCCCTCCCCGTTGCTCTCACTTCTTGTGTTGCCTTTTCGCATACTCATATGTGATAAGTGCACCAGTTAGCCCTATAGCTTCATGAGGTGGAGGGGGGCTATCCTACTGAGACGGATTATTTCAAGCCATGTAGACTGAGATTAAGGAGTGTTGGTAAGAATGTGTCCACTCTATGGACGGCGTACAAATGGTAATACCTGGCACTAAATATGCAACTCACTAACTCGCGTGTGTTTAGGGTAAGCTGCCGATATCTTTACGCGTATACCTCAAGAGCGAACGCCCTTTGCGGGGAGCGAGGACTTCCTCTATGCTTCCTTTTCCCGTTTACTCCATCCGCATCCGTCAAAGGAAGCAACAGTGTATCAAATGGGGTAGCCAGTACCGGAGAACAACACGGGAGCGAGGCAACACTTTTTTGATCTGTGACTGGGGAGTTGAGTGAACTGGTGGCAGCCTAGACTGTCAGTCTAGACAGAGAAATAAAAGTGATGCAGTGTCCAACGCAATGGCTGACCGAGAGACTCTTAAGGCGCGGCTACTGCATGACCCACATCGCGTGCTTCTTCTTCCCACTTTTCGTGTTGAGAAGGACGACATTAGCCCCGCGAAATGGGGGAAGCAGTGGATGCTCAGAGCACGACTACCATCAACGAACCTCTAGAACTCACTGGGGATGTATCCAAGCACGGTTGTTCCACAGAATATTCTGGGCAAACTCACGAAGAAGGCGCCGAGGCGGTGGTTGGGTCTGAGGTGGCGCCATTGGAGGTGCTCTTGCCGCGCTACATCCCCCTACCGGATCAATTCTACAAGCTTCGACGTCGTTTTCCTTCCGTGCTGCAGAGGGTATATCTGGAGTGTACCCTATGCCATCAATGGGTATCTGTGGAGGTACTTCCTAACGTCCCGCAGGAGCTGCCTACGGCGCCTGCCGCTACACCTGAGGCTGCTCAGCGAGTTCAAAAGCATCTAGGAGGGCCACTTTCTTCGCGTACAAAGCGAGCTGAAAGTGTGACGCCGGAAAAGATGGCGTGGCACTCACCTCGCCTGCAGTCACGTGAGGAACAGTCTGCCAAAGGGAACGGGGTGTGCTTGGATGGTAGTAGTGGATTGGACGGCACTTACAGTGACCCGAATCAGGAGGAGATGAGGATACTCAACTCACTGCAGCGCGTGGTGAAGGGTGATTGTACCTGTGCGTTTCATTCTCCACCGCCGACTCGATATATTCCCAACCCGGCAAATTTCGTCTGTTCGTGGAGCAGCTGTATGAAGGCGGATAAGATGCTGGACCTCCGGCAGCAGTGGCTTGGGGAATTGTACCGTGCGCTGGAAGAAGGAAAAGGGCATAGACATACGGATACCACCACATCTCCCCACACACTCAGTGCCGCCAGTGGGCATGGAGGTCGGCTGCGTGAAACACTGAACGATGCGCTGACGCGGGAACTTGAAGTTCGACGTAGCGAACGACTTGCGAGCAAAAGGAATACGCTGGTGCATGCAGTCGACACAGCATCTCCCGCGGGGAAACCAAATGTTGCCATGCGAGATACTGCCAATGAGGTCGAGGAGAAGTCCTACAGGACGCGGAGAGGGTGGTTGCAAAGGGTTAGTGATCACATTCTTCGTCATGATGACGCCACTCTTTCTGCGTTCTGCTGGGTTGTGTGTGACCGTTGCGGCAAGGTTCGCCGCACCGCCCAGCCGTTTCCTGGTGGTGCACCGTTTGTCTGTGCACTTGCCTCGAACGTGAAGTCGTGCAACGTTCCTGAGATGGATGCGATCATATCCTACTCAGCTGAATTTACCGAACAGGAGCTTCGCCGTGTAGCGCTGGCGTCTCCAGAGCTTCCATTCCCACTGAAGCAACGGTACGCACACATGCAAGGTTACACCGAGAGTAGCTCCCCAGCTTCAGAGACTGCCGACGCGAGTAGGGAGTGCCCCATGTTGTTCGACGAGCCGCTTCTAAAAGTCGTACGTTCTCATATAGCGAAGCGCATCCTTCATCACGCAACTGGTGCGCGACAGGACCGCAATTACAGCATAACAGGCGCGCTGGAGTCTGAATGCCTTCCACTTCTAAGGGATTTGGCTGCTGCTGTGCGGAAGAAGTCGCTTGGCCCATTTGTGAAGCAGCTGCTTGTTACCCCGGCTGAGATACGATGTAAACGCGAAGAAGTCTTAGGAAACTGCTGCAGTAGTGCCCAGGGGGCGCCGACTCCGATCGGTGGAGCGGACAGCTCCCCCTGCCAAAGCAAGCAACCCGCTGAGAATAGACGAGGTCAGCCTGGCAAAACACCGTGTACGAAGATGCTGGACAAGTCGGCGGAGGCTCTGCAACCGGAGCCAACCATTCATGAGCCAAGCACACAGCGTAAACGTGGCCGGGCTACTATGGACAAGGAGCATATTCCTGTCTCTCCTTGTCGATTCACTGATCCAAATCAGGAGGCAATCGCTACGGACAGAAGTACTATAGCAACCACTACTGACGGCGAAACGTCTCATCCTCAGACTTCCCCAATAGCATCGTCCCTTCCTACAGCTGCTGAAAAGGTAGAGCCTCAGGAAGAGGGGCCCTCTTGCCATGATAACAGGTCTGAGAAGCAAAGTCGTGGCGAATCCCATCGGGCCGTTCCCACTGCTGGCGATACCGAAAGAACCTCGGCTCGCCAGAGCGTGAAGCCAATTGAATCCAGTGGTTTCAAACACGAAGCACGCCAGCGCCCGCGCCGCTCAAAGATTCTAAGGTCGGCGGGGGGAACCGATGGTATTGCCCCCCTACCACTGAATCCCAAAGGGAAGACCATTCATTGGGTGCAGTGCGATCGCTGCAGTAAGTGGCGTATTGTTGCGAAGCGTATTGACCCCAGCGTGGACTACTGGGAGTGCTCTATGCGCGGTGGGGGCACAACATGCGACACGATTGAGGACGAGGAGCGACTCAGGTTGGAAGGCGTGCAGGTGTAACGCCTGTGTGAGGAATGTCAAGAGGGAAATCAGTACTTCTCTGGAGGTGGCTGTGCTGCCGATGCCTGACTGTTGGCACAGTGTTCGGGGAATGAGATGCATCATGTGAGAAGGCGCATGGGTTACTCGGCAAGCTAACACGCAGTGCATCCCCCTTAACAACGGAGAGCTTGGGACGAATGAAGCAGCCCATGGGTAGCACTGTGCCGCTCAGCGATGTCGTTCTTCTCTCCACAGATATCTGGAGGTATTTGAAGTCGGTGGTGTGGTATATAGATGTTATTGGGGTGGAAGTTGCTTGGGTGTATCGGTGTATAGGAGGGAGGGAGGGAGGGGGTAAGAGAAGGACGGCCCCTCACTAGTGACCATCAATGCACTGCGTGAGCTCTCTGTCCGTAGTGCCTGGTTTCCCCCTTTCTTTGCCATGTACTGTGCGGTACGAATTGCTCACTCCCCTCGCTTGCAGTCTTGTTCTTAGACTGCAACCTGGTGGTAGGTACAGTACGATTGAAGCACGGGGGTGGGGAATTGTTGACTGCCGAGACGACTATACTACTCGAGGTAGTACAGCACAGAGCGGCGGCTGCCGTTTGGTTGCTCCCTACGCACGCAGAAGGACGTTGAAATGTCTCATGGTCTCCCTTCATTCATCACCGAAGCTTTTTTGTTGTTACTACTGCTCCTTTTTCGCCGGCAGAAGGTATATTACACAGTTTCCCGCATTCAGGAAGATTGTGCAAGGATGGCATCCTCCCATACGGCTGCTCATGACGATATGAGTACCACATTAGCTGCACAGGGACATGATGTACATGTGGCAGTTCCAGCGTTGCCGGTGTACTTCGTGTGCAACCGGTGTGAGTACCCCATCTGTGGGTCAGGCGACATCATCCTGCAGTCCGTTGATAAGGGGACGTCGGATTATGCTTTCCAATACGACCTGGAGTACCTACTTGACCTAGATAGCAGCGCCCCATGCTACAGTATGGATGAGTCTGTAGACACTTCCATTTCCATCTCTGAGCGACTACTAGATATCCCGCTGCCACCTGGCGCCAGACTGCTCGCTCTGGAGTCCATTGTGAGGTCTCGCCGAAATGAGCGGCATCTGCGGGAGGCGGCGCGCGCACGCCACCTGCATCAGCAGGAACGCAATGCCTCTACAGTTATGAGGCGGGCGGTGCACACCAATGAGGCACGCTCAGGTGCAGAGGATTCTCCACGCCCAGCAGAATCAGTGCCAGAGGAGGCGACTGATGAGCAACGGCGAGAGGAAATTTCCCATAGTGTATCCTCGTTTGGCACTCCGTCCACTCCCGCGCGGCTGGAAGCCACCGTTGAAGGCCGCTATGCGGAAGAGGGAATGGCCTCCCAAGTGAGGATTCCTACCGACGCTTCCCCGAATGGTGACGATACTAATAGCGACACACAATTCTCTCTTCCTGAAGCTACAGAGAGCCCCGAAACGGTAGTTCAGGACGCCTCCACAGAAGTAGCAGACCATCTTGGTGCCCCTATTTCTCCCGCTCACACAGCCACCAGCCCCATTCAGCCCCTTCGGCACTATGGTCTTTCCACTACAAAACGGATTGATCTGGTCTGTGTAGGCGACCACATCATTGGCACCGGGCTGCAGGTTTCGTCAAGGGACCGAAGCGCGTGGCTGCCGAACGAGAAAGACGTAAGCAATGGTACTCTTTCCCGTGTGCCACCAGCTATTTTGAAAGCCGCGTGTAGGCCACCTCTGCCCACTGTGTGGACCAGCACCAGTAATTTTTCTGTGGAGGAGGACTTTGTCAAGGTAACCCGCACCACCGCATCCGCGAGAGAGCAGTGGTTCAACGCGTACGTGTGTGACAAGCGTGTGGAATGCCCCGATTGCCACCTCCCGCTGGGCTACCTTTTCACCAGAAATAGCTCCTACGAAGCAAGCCATGGCAACTTCATCTCGGGGAAGGGATTTCTTCCGGAAGCGATGGCGGGAAATGAGCAGAATGGCGCTGGAGGCTGCACACCCAATACTGCTCTTCGATCGGACGAGGGTTATGAAGAACCGCATACCAAGAAGGTGAAGAAGGAAAATAGCGCACTGAGCAAAGAACAGTCGGATCATCATAACCAAGAAGCCACCAGTCATGTAGAGGGTGACGACACCTCCTTTCCTGATCGGTTTGTTGGCTTGGAATTAAAGAGCATATGCCAGCGTGCGTGGAGCCTCCAGGACTTTCAAAAACGGTATGCACAGTCAACAACCATCCAGTCATTTCGTCAACTTTTCCCCGAGGCGGAGGAACTTCAGAGTCTCTACAGCCGCCTAACAGCCTTGCGTACACAGTCTGAGTTGTACAACAACTTATTGCGTAAGCATAAGGAGCAGAACGATGTGCAGTCAGCCCTGCTGCAGAGTCAGAAGGAACGCATTCGCACCTATGAGGAAAAGTTGGGCACTATGCAACAGATTTTGGATGCCCAGCGCACGCAACTTGGCATGCAGGGAAGTCAGATACGGCACCAAGAGGAGCTCATTCGGAATCACCGTCATCAGGTCTCGACGCAGCAGAGGCAGATAGAAGTCGAGAGGTTGCTGCTCGCGGAGCAAAGCAAAACGATTGAATCGCAGCGTGAGCAAATTCTTTTGATGAGATCCCACTTGGACGCGAAATACAAGCAGGAACAACTCACTAAACGCCGTGAGGATTTGGACCAGCAGCTACGCGATGTGATGACTCAGGTCTGCTCGGAGAACGGGCCCGCTACTGAGGCAACAGACGTTGGGGTTCTTCCAGATAGGACACACACGTGCCCCCCAAATGGCCCAGCGGATGTAATGGCGATAAGCGTGGATGGTGGTGCACCAAATAGGCAGGGCGATCAAATCGATGAAGCGATCAATGCGGGTCTTTCCAAAATGCGGCGTGCTGATGGAATAGCTGGATCTTGGGCTCGAGCTGTACTGGCCCGTGCGCAGCTGTCGGAGTCCTCTGAAGGTCCGTTGTACCGTTCCCGCGCCCAAAACGCGGGAGAAACAAATGACATGAACGGTATTCCGAGTTCTCAACTGGCTGCGCTTGCACGGCCGCCGGTGCATCTTCAAGGTATAGTCGGCCGCGAACAGTTGGAGCCCCAAATCGAGCATGGATCGAGCGGCCCTGAGGACGACGGGGAGCACCAACAGTGATGACGGGATGCTCTACTTGTCTCTCGGGACTCGGCAGCGAGGTGTTTGAGCTAGGCAATGTCGTATATAGGCATCTATATATGCATATACACAGAATATGTATATCTCCTGCCAGAGGAAAATTCTGAGAGTGTGCCAATTTGCCCGTATTGACTATATGACTATATATATAAAAATATATATTTGTGGTGTGAAAACGTGGGCATGGATGTGGCCGTATAGTCACCTCCCCTTCTCTCTCGTCCTCTGCGGAGGAGTGCGCATGTCCACCCCACCTCCCATCCTTCCCCTCCACGCTATTTGGATGCTGCGGGTACTGCACGTATTTCATGGCTGCGCGTTCTACAGGGTGCGATTCGGTCATGCTTACACCCTTCCTGCTTCAAGTTGTACGTCATTGTAGTTGGTGATCACTTCTCTCTCTGAGCTGCACAGGGACTAATGCCGTTACACGGCGGCAAGGGGCAGTCTCAGAAAAAGGTAGGAGGAAGGGGGGAACAACCGCCCTGCATTCTTCCGACCGCACGCGAGTCCAATTGCACACCGTTGTCTTTTGAAGGGCGTAGCACAGCTGATCGTCATGAAGACCAAAGACCAGCAGGGAATGGAAGCCCTTCCGATGCATCAGGGGCGCGGGCGTTGGTGGACCTTAGCAACCAAAGCAAAGAGGCTTGGCTGCAGCGCATTGCTGCTTTGGAGAAGGAGCTTGCCCTGCAGAGTGCCCGCTGCACGCTACTACAGGAGGAGCGTGGCGCTCTTCTTCCATTCAAGAAGAAATGTGACTCACAGACACAAACAATTGCTCAGTTACAAGAAAAGCTGACTGTTGTGACTGTAGAACGAGACTCAGCATTGGAAGAGGTAGCCCGACTTCAGAAACAGCAACGAGACACGTTGCACTCATCGCGCGTGCACCATATTCAACGGGCCCTGGGATCTGATGGTAGCACTGGAAATGGTCTAACAACCGCATCGCCGGTGGGAGAGCAAGTCGCATTCGCAAAAGGACTACCTGCTGGTGGCATCGTACAGACCAATGCAGGCCCTCAGATCATGTACGATAGCTCTAGCATCTCATCGCTAGGCTTTCGCACCCGTTCAGCCCTTCCCTATGATTTCCTCGGTGGGCCGGGGGCTCAGCAGCAGTTCCTTGGGAAGAGGAACGCGGGAGGCTCCGCTCCCGCTAGCAGCGTCGTTGAGGGCAGCGCAGAGGCGGAGGTGGATAACCTCATGCAGATGGCGAGGGAGTACAGCGAGATGGAGACCCGTTATGCTGAGGTGGAGAGCCACGATGATGCGGAGCTACAGAAACGACTGGCTGCCTTGATGGGAAGGAAGTAGACTCCTCACTGTCGCTGACGCATCTCCCCTACGCAATACTACAAGAATTGCCTCTGGCACGCATAGGAAGAAGGTATCCTTGAGCAACTATGAACTAATTGTGCTAGATTTGAAGTTCTCGACACAGATTACGTGCTCCCCCCACCCCCTCCGTCTGGTAGGCACTTCATCCATTAACACATGCTGCACCTATGTATGCTGCCTATTTTTCCTTAATGGTGTTGATCAAGGCCATGCGGGCCTTGAGGGGCATGGTGTTGCTTTTCTATTGACTCTTATTACGTTTTGGTGTGCACATGTGTATGGGTTTACTTCGCTGTTACTGGCTGTGTGGTGTCTAACGACTGTGGAAACCCATCGCTCTCTCATTTCTTCCTGCAAGAGGGGAGGGTGCGAGTGAGTGTTTTTTTTTCTTCAGTGTGCGTTTAACCTGCACGTGCTACACTCTTCGCCTCCAAAGTGGAGTTCCGACAGAAGACAGGAGCCAATGTTCCCCTCATGCAACATCCGGGCGAGGGCTAGCCTTTTGGGCTGCATGAGCCCTCCTGCATTCCATTGCGCACCACGAAGAATGGGTCCAGGGTTGTGTTCGGTATCCCCGCTCAGGGGCACGCGAAGTCGATGGGTAGCGGGTGTGTAGCACGTCTGCACATGCTGGAGAGCTGTCTTTGATCTACGTTCACCTGAGAGCA